>SJYC01116210.1:0-33426 GCA_006408675.1 Madoqua kirkii
ACATATTTTATGCTGTTGTTTGGATTGCATTTTTTCCTTTATTAAATCTTTTGATGAAAATAAACTGATAACTTTAATGGAGTCAAATTTATCAAACTTTTCTTTTATGCTTTGCACTTTGTAAATGTTATTTAAGAAATATTTTCCTACCTGAAGACTATAAAGAAATTACTCTACATTTTCTTCCAAGTTCCTAAGTTTTCTTTTCCATTTAAATTACCAGCACATACTAAGTTCATTCATGCACACACAGGTAGGTATATAGACAGACAGATGGATAGAGAGAGAGTTGTTTACAGAATAAGACACATTTTCTCCCCTGATGCTCAGCACCCACCTTATCACTGATCAAATATTCACATCCTCATCATGCTGTTCCTCGACTATCAAATTTCTGGTATCTATTGGCCTGTCCTTGTGCCAAGACCAGTATCGTATTCTCTGTAGATTATAATTAATCTTTATATTTAATAAAGCCTATCTTCCCACTTCATTCCACTTGAAGAATTTTCCGTCGCTCTTGGCTCTTTGCACTTCCATGTAAATTTTTAAATTAATTTTCCCCATTTCCTCATAAGTTCTGTTGGATTTTAGTCAGAAATGAGGTCTCTGTAATATTGATGTTTAATATGCTGAAATTTGCTTTACAGCCAAATATATGTCACTATATATAAATCATCTATGTGCATTTGGGAGAAAAAAGTATACCTCAGTGTTACAGAAGTTGATGCGTACCCATTGCATAAATATAGGAGTTTTTTTTTCCTTCAGTTTCTATGTGTTTACTGGTATTTCTTTTCCTGCTTAATCTCTCAGTTACTGAGTAAGTTTGCTAAAGCTTCTCACTGTGAAGATGGATTTGTCAATATCTCCTTATAGTTACATCAAGTTTTGTTTTATATATTTTCAAGCTATTCCAGTTATGTACACACTTAGAATTATTTTATCTTTCTGTTAACTATTAACTCTTTTTTCCCTTCTAATGCTTTTTCCATAAAATACATTTAGTTGCTACTATTATAACTATATAAATTTCTCTTGGTTAGTATTTACACAATATATCTTTTCTGTTTCTTTGTTTTCATCCTTTCATTATCCTTACAGTTGAACTCTGTCTTGCACAGAGGTGAATTTGTCTTGTTATCAAGTGTGACAAGTTGATTCTTTTTTGTAAGAGTTCAAGTAATTTACATTATTAGCATTTTTTACTCAAATATACAATTATATTTTTATTTTCTATTTGTTTTATTGTTCTGTCTTTTTTCTCCCTTCTTTTGAAATAACTTAATCTTTTCTCATTTTATATTTTTCCCCTCTACTGATTTAGCAGATATGCATTTTATCCTTTTCATGGTTACTACTGAAATGTTTAATATAAAATCTTTATGCCTCACTCCACCTCAGGGCCACTTTGTTGCACAACTTTACAAGGTAAGCACAGGAGGAGCCCAGCCCCACACTCTAAAATCTTTAACAATGAAAGAATCTTTAAAAGCTTTAACCCCATCATCCTCCTGGTTGAAGAACTATTTTTGCCCTATGTTTTAGTTTTCTCTATATTTTTAATCTTACGTGTTTTATTTTGATTGTTTTTTATTCAATCAATGTTGGCTACAATTTATCCACATTTTAAATTTCTTTTACTTTTCCTTCTTTCTTGAATCTCAAACCTTCATTTCAAGATTCTTTTTCCCTTAAGTGCATTCCCTTAAGCAATACTTTAGTGAGATCTTTCTTTTTTATAATAAGTACTGACTTTTATACTTGAAAAAAAAAGTTTCATGCTTGTTCTTGAGAGTTTTATGAGATGTAAATTTAATATTTACAGTTATATTCCCCAAACACTTTGAAAATATTAATATAATTCTACTGTTGACCATCTGTCTCCATCGTCACCATGGAACCTAGCTGAAAGTCTAATTGTTCCTTTATAGGTAATCTGTCTTTTTAAATGGGCTCTTCCATGATTATTACTATTGTTGCTGTTAACTTTATTTGTAGAGCTGTTTTAGGTTTATAGGAAAATTGAACAGCAAGTACAAAGAATTCCCACATACCCCTCACCATCTCCATGGCCAACCAGTTTCCCCTAGTTTTAACATTTAGCACTAACGTGGTATGGGTTTCCCAGGTGGCTCAGTGGGTAAAGAATCCACCTGCCAAAGCAGGAGATGTGGGTTCCATCCCTGGGTTGGAAAGATTCCCTGGAGAAGAAAATGTCAACCCACTCCAATATTCTTGCCTGGGAAATCCCATGGACAGAAAGCCTGGGGGGCTAAAGTGCATGGGGTCACAAAAGGTTGGACGTGACTTAATAACAAAACAATAAATCATGTGGTATGTATGCTGCAATCAATGAGCCAACGCAATGCCTTAATATGAACCAAAGTGCATGGTTTATATTAGGGTACATTCTTCCTGTTGTGTACTGTACAGAGTTTCGTAAACGTATGATGACTTGTCTCCAGCGTAACAATATCACACAAAATCGCTCCACTGCCCTGAACATGCGCTGTGCTCCCTCCCTCTCTACCCTTGGCGAACACTGATCTTTTTACTGTCTTCACCATTTTAACTTTTCCAGAATGTCATGTAGTTAGAATCACAGTATGTAGTCTTTTCAAATTGGCTTCTTCCACACAAAACTCAGCTTTTAAAGTTCCTCCCTGTCTTTTCATGGCTTGACAGCCTGAGGTCTGTGGGGCCTCCTTACAAATTCACCTAAGATGCAAGCATACCTCTAAAATAAGCTTCTATTTAAAAAAAAAAAAAATCTTTTTTTAATGTAATTGAAGTATAGTTTATTTAAAATGTCACGTTAGTTTCAGGTGTGTAGTACAGTGATTAAGTTAAACATATATACATTTTTTGGATTGGTTTTTTTTAAGATTGGTTATCTATTTTATATATAGTAGTGTGTGTGTGTGTGTGTGTATGTGTATGTGTATGTGTGTGTGTGTGTGTGTGTGTGTGTGTGTTATATCCAACTCTCTGTGACTCTTTGGACTGTAGCTCACCAGCTCCTTTGTCCATGGGATTCTCCAAACAAGAATACTGGAGGTCACCATGCCCTTCTCCAGGAGACCTTCCCAACCCAGGAATTGAACCCAAGTCTCCTGTGTCTCACGCACGGCAGGCAGATTCTTTACCCAGTGAGCCATCAGAGAAGCCCAAGTATAGATTATATAGTAGTATGGATATGTTAACCCACAAGCCAGAGAAAGACACATATATGATGTCACTTACATGTGGAATCAGAAAAATGATACAAATGAACTTATTTGCAAAACAAAAATAGACCCACAGACATAGAAATCAAATTTATGGTTGCCAAAAGGGAAAGGTGGGGTAATAACAAGTGAGGGGATGGGATTAACACATGCATGCTTCTATTTTCTTGAAGGGAATGGTCTAGTTTCATGGGAAGAAAGAATTCTCCCTGATGGTAGAACACTGATCCTGCCCTTCTGCATCAACCATCAGAACTACTGTACTAAGGAACATTTAACTCTTCTCTTGGCATGCCATAACACTACGGTAGCTAATACACTGGCTGCAACAGACTCTCCTAGAAACCCAATAGCACTACTGTCTACTGTTGGTTCAGTTTAAAAATCTTACCTATTTCCCATCTGTCCCTGTCAGTGGACAAAGGGTTATTTTCCAGTACATCTGACCATGTGATAAAATCATATACAATACAGTCATTCTTATTCTAAAGGAAATCAGTCCTGAAAATTCACTGGAAGGACTGACGCTAAAGCTGAAAATCCAGTACTTCAGCCACCTGATGCAAAAAGCTGACTCACTGGAAAAAACCCTGACGCTGAGAAAGACTGAAGGCAGGAAGAAAGAGAAGGGGAAGACAGAGGATGGGACAGTTGGATGGCATCACCGACTCAAATGGACATGAGTTTGAGTAGACTCCAGGAGTTGGTGATGGACAGGGAAGCCTGGCATGCTGCAGCCCATGGGGTCGCAAAGAGTCAGACACGACTGAGCAACTGAATTGACTAAAATAAGACTATCTTCAAATGTTGGATTGACCAAAATCTCACTACAATTTTCACCAATCTATGGTATTACCTTCATTCTAATATTGTTTCCATAGCTGTTATTCAAAGCCAGTCACCCTCAAGGCAGTGTTGGTATTATTTGAGAAGCACAAATAAAGATTTCCCAGCTGAAAAATTTCCTTCCCACTAAGCTGCCACTAGGGAAGGAAAGAAATTAACATTTATTGAGTTTCTTCTAAATGTGAAGCACTCTCATAAAAAGTTATCTCATTTAATCCTCACAACACCCTGCAAGATGGGTATCATAATCTAAATTTTGACACGTGGGGACACTAAAAGCTGCTGGTTCCCTCCGCAGGGAAGGGATTTTGCCTTTTGTTATTCCTTCAGAACAGCTCAGCAGTGGACCCAACAGAGGGACTCAACAAAAGGTCAGCTGAATAAATGAGACTTGTAAAGTCTAAACAGAAAAAACTGAGGTCAAAAACTTTCTAGAAACCAAGGAAAAATGTGAACCTCATACTGATTCCAAATTCCTGTTGCTGCTGCTGCTAAGTCGTGTGCTTGTCCAACTGTGCAACCCCATGGACCGTAGGCCGCCAGGCTCCTCTGTCCGTGGAATTCTCCAGGCAAGAATACTGGAGTGGGTTGCCATTTCCTTCTCCAGGGGAATCTTCCCAACCCAGGGATTGAACCTGGGTCTCCGTCTTTGGAGGCATATGCTTTACAATCTGAGCCACTAGGGAAGCCCCAACCTTTATTAAGAGCCTTAATTAATGTGCATCCCTGATAGCTCAGTTGGTAAAGAATCCACCTGCAATGTGGGAGACCTGGGTTCGATCCCTGGGTTGGGAAGATCCCCTGGAGAAGGGAAAGGCTACCCATTCCAGTATTCTGGGCCAGAGAATTCCATGGACTGTATAGTCCATGAAAAGAGTCAGACACAACTGAGCGACTTTCACACACTCACACGCAAATTTAGACTTCCTTGAAAAAAAAAAAAAAAAAGACTTCCCTGACAGTCCAGTGGTTAAGACTCTGTGCTCCACTGTAGGGAAACAAAGATCCCATGAATACCACCAGCCAAAAAAAAGGGCGAAAAAAGCCTAAATTACATGAGGTGCTAAGATTGTGCTACTTAAAAAAACTTACATCATGGTATAACTCAAACATTGCAAAAAAGTAAAAAAAAAAAAGTATGTGCTCGGCATTTTAATCAGTACCAGGGACACAGTTGGGATATGGTAATATTACTTCCCTTTTCCTATCTGAATAGAGCTACATTAGACCTTTCTGGAGCCAATTCTCTCTTGGATCATCCAGACCACAGACATCACTGACATCTCACATTTGGGGCTAACATGTCTATGCATTTTCTTGGCTTGAACCTACAGCAGGACTTTCCAAGACTGTATTCTGTTCTTCTAATTGTGTGCCCATCACCATGGTATTATTATGAAAGAAGAACCAGACAAAAAGCAACATTTGGCGTACATTTAGCATGTGGCAGACCTGGACCCAGACACCCAGCTAAGCGTGGAGGACTTGGAATCTGGTCCAGTTCTCCTGGATTTCCATTTCACCATAAGTTAAAAATAAAGAAAGGTAAGAGGCAGGGAGTAAAACTGATTAGCATTCCAACAGAAGATAAACCACATTTCTGTTACATCAATGAAATCTAAATGCAGAGGCAAGTGGGAAAAGAAATAGAGAAGAAAAAGGAGGAGACGGGGGAGAAGACACTCTTTCCTAACTATTCACTCACCGACTCCATCACAGCCCAAAATCGCACGAACCCACTGAGCTCTCCAAATCTATCCTTCCACTCAGCTTGCACACTTCTACCATCTTTTCACACACAAGTGCTCCCAGCAACTTCCCCTGTTACTGATACAGTGGGCTTCTTGGAATTGGCCTTCCAATCGTAGAAGGATCTACCCAAACCAGAGTGCATAAAATAGACCCCAATTCTAATGAGCCCTAAGATTACTGAAAATCTTTTTTGCTTCCAATTTGCTTGTAAATATGTCATTTTACTCCCAGAAGAAAGATATTTTCCCAATAGCATCTAGAATATGTCATCAACAGGGTCGGTACAGTGTGTCTGCCTGGAATGAGTCCCCTGGGCCACTGGCTGGGGCTCCACCAGACAGTCTCAAGGCACCCAAGTGCCTGGTCCGGAGAGAGGTTGGCCTCAGCCCCTGGAGCTAAACTGGCACTCAGTGGACAAATCGCTTTCAGGTAAGAAGTGAAGGTCCTTCCCTCACCTCCTCCTTCTCCACTGCATATACACTTAAGTATTTGTTTTCTATCTCTGCTATAATCAATAACCACAAACCTGGTGGTTTAAAATAACACAAGTTTCTCATCTCACAGTTCTGGCAATCAACAGTCTGAAATCCTTTTTTCCTAGATTAAATCACGGTGTGGGTAAGCCTGAATCCCTTCTGTAAAATCTAGAGGAAAACCTGTTTCTTTGACTTTTCCCACCTCTAGAAGCCAAATACATACATTCCTTGGCTTGTAGCCCTTTCCTTCATCTTCAAGGCCAAGAAAGTAGTATCATTTCTCCTTTCTGATCTCTGCTTAATCCTGACATCTTATCCACAATTCCCCTGGCTATCATCCCCAGTTCTTCTCATAGTCTATGACGGGCTTAGTCACTTAGTCATGTCTGACTCTTTGCGACCCCATGAAGCCCACCAGGCTCCTCTGTCCATGAGATTCTCCAGGCAAGAACACTGGAGTGGCTTGCCATGCCCTCCTCCAGAGGATCTTCCTGACCCAGGGATTGAACCCAGGTCTTCTGCCTTGCAGGCAACTTCTTTACTGTGTGAGGCACCAGAGAAGCTCATCATCTATGGACACACCTCACTAAATGGTTACTTTAGACAGCTGTGGGAGGATATATAAAAGGGAGCGTTCAACTACTGAAGCCCACACAACTTATACCCCATGCTCCGCTGCAATGAGGCCACCGCAATGAGAAATCTGTGCACCACAAGTAGAGAGGAGCCCCCACTTGCCCCAGCAGGGAAAATCCTGCACAGCAATGAAGACCCAGTATAGCCATCAATCAATCAATTAATCAAACTTTTTTAAAAAGGGGGTGGAGGAGTGTTGATCAATGTGGTTCAAACCATGACAGCCAGGCCGTAGGCTTTCTTCAAGCATGAGGCTGACACCATCCCATGTGCAATCACGAGCTCTATGGATGCGCAATCACCCAAAATCCCTCTTACCAGGCATGAGGTGAGGGCAAGTAACTGCTATCCTTCTCTCACAAACGGGGGATGGTAGTAGCAGCGTTAGCTGCTCAGTTGAGTTCAACTCTTTGTGACCCTATGGACTGTAAACTGCCAGGCTCCTCTGTCCATGGGCTTTTCCAGGCAAGAATACTGGAGTGGGTTGCCATTCCCTTCTCCAGGGGATCTTCCCAATCCAGGGACTGAACCAGGGTCTCCTGCATTGCAGGTGGATTCTTTACCATCTGAGTCATCAGGGAATACAAGTCACAAGAATAACTTGTGTACTTGGGACTTGTATACTTTCTTTCTCCAAAGAAAGCCTGAAATTTCCTAATAAACCTCCAGCTGCATCAGCTTCTAACACTGGCCCACCTAAAGCAAGAATAAAGGAAAAAGCTATTTCTTTTCCAACTCCTTTGCAAGTTTAACACAAGGAAAAATGAAGAAATTGTCACATAGATGATCTTGATCCTCGGTGGAAGCCTGAAGGAAAGGAGTTCCATTTTAACATCCGGTCATACACAGTCAGTTCTGCTAGGATGCTACACATGTGTTCCTAAAACTCACTGCATAAAAACCACAGGGCTTAAGGGTTATGGACATAATATTTTAAAACTTTTTCAGCAACACATTTTAAAAAGTAGAACTCTAATAAATATAGGAGTGCAGTTTTTCGCTTGTTAAATGGTTAAGAAATACATAAACGGGTTACAATAAATATGACACTTTACTTTGAAAAGCCTTATGGTGTGCTTGTGGACACAGGCATCAGAAAGATTGCAACTTGTGATTACTGTGAAGTGATAAAAGGAGAGCCACCAGGAAGGAGAGGAAAGGAGGGGACTCAGATGGAAGGATGGACTCCAAAGGTTAATGGTGTGACTTGTAACACATGCAGTGAATACAGGCAGCGGCAGAGGTTTGAGGTGGGTGTGTATGTGTGTCTGTGTCTCTGTGTGTTCCTGCTCTGTGCATTCCTTGCTGGCTAGGCTTAGCTGAATGCAGTTTACTGTGTTTGCCTAGTGTTTCTTGTGGATGAAATCATGCATAAGCAAATAGGAGATTCCTGTTATGCTCGAATTATTCTCTGATACATCCATTGTGTTGGGACAAATTTGCATTTTCAAAACAAGCATTATAGCAAAACTGAACCTATTTGTGTATGAGTGCTCTGATAAGATCCTCCTAAGGGAGATAAGCCAAAGGATAATAGCTTATCAAACTATTACAGACAAGTTGTTTTCACTTTTCAGGCATCTCTGGGTATTACTGGACAGATGGTGAGAACTAAAAATCATTCCCCTACATTAAAGGTAAAATGGAGAAGAGAGTGGGAAGATGTCTCAGGGTGACACAAGAGGAAACGGGAGCAAGGAAGCAGTCTATCACAGTATGAAGTAAACTTCCACTGAATTCCTGGTCCAAAAACTTCTACCTACATACTGTATGTATGATTCCAACCATATGACACTCTGGAAAAAGCAAAACTATGGAGACGGTGGGCCGTCCCAAGTAGGCCAATGGCTAAGACTCTGAGCACCCAATGCAGGGGGGACTGGCTTCCATCCCTGGTAGGGAAACTAGATCCCATATGCCACAATTAAAACTCATTGCAGCCAAAGAAAATAAATAAGAAAATAACTATGTAGGCAGTAAAGGGGGGCTTCCAAGATGGCTCAGTGGGAAAGAACCCGCCTACAAAGCAGGACACATGGGTTCAATCTCTGGGCTAGGAAGATCCCCTGAAGAAAGGAATGGCTATGCACTCCAGTATTCTTGCCTGGAGAATCCCATGGACAGAGGAGCCTGGTGGGCTACAGTCCATGGAGTTGTCAAGAGTCAGACATGATTTAGCGACTAAACAATGACAGGAAGATGATCAGTGGTTGCCAGGGTTTAGGTAAGATGAGTAAGCAGAGCTCAGAGAATTTTTAGGGCAGGGAAGCTATTCTTCATGACACCACAACAGTAGATACCTGTCACACATTTGTCAAAAACCTATATAATGTACAACAGCAAGTGAACCCTAACGTCAACTCTGAGCTTCAGGTAACAATGACGTGTCAATGTAGGTCCATCAGTTATAGGAAAGGTACCACTCTGCTGGGGAATCTTGATGGTGGGGGAGGCTGTGCGTGTGAGGGTGTCAGGGGGATATATGGGGAAATCTCTATTTTCTGCTTAATCATGCTGCTAACCTAAAACGGTTCTAAAGAATAAAGTCCATTAAAAAAAATCCTTCCTTTGAAAAGAACTTAAATGTAGCCATTACAAATATGTGTGGAGTATGAGTTCAACACAGCTACTAGTTGTCAACAGAAAAGGCTTAAGACTTTCTCAAGCAACACTGTTCCTGCCATAGGGCTTTTCCAATCCCTGTTTCTCAGTCATAGTACCCTGAAGAGAAGCTGAGAGCATCCAAAGAGGGAATCAGATTCGCATCTCTTACACTGATCAGGCACAAGGTCCTGCTGCATGTAACTTGTACGTCTGAACCAGTTTATCCTGAGAACTAACAACAAGCACTAGTTTCTGCATCCTGCATAATCCTGACTGTGAGGACTTGCCTGGAGACTCGGAGAACAAAGAATCCACCTGCAATGCAGGCAACCCGGGTTCCATTCCTGGGTTGGGAGGGTCCTCTGGAGAAGGGAATGGCAACGTGCTGCATCACTGTTGCCTGGAGAATTCCATGGGCAGAGGTGCCTGGCGGGCTACAGTGCAGAGGGCCTCAAAGAGTCGGGCACGACTGAGTAACACTTTTCACTTAATGCTGACTGCAGAGAGGCAGGTGACGCTCTAAGGGATTACTGCGGGCAAGCCCAGAAGAAAGCATGTCCATATGAGGATTTGTTTTGCAAAAAGGAAGGTGAGAAGGAAAGTGCAGCGCAGGGCTCAGAAACAGGCCTAATCTAGTTACAGCTAATGGGGAGAGATCCTGGGGCCAGCCTAGGAGAGTAGGTCCTGGATGAGAAAGAAAGTGGTGTTTTGAGGGCAGATCTCATGCTGCACAAGCCTTTGTCTCATCATCTTAACAACCACAATGGCAATACATTCTCTTGCTCTTAATTTTTCCCAGAGAGCACAGGGCCTCCCCTCTTCCCAACCCCTCATCCCCTCTTCTTCCCTGCCATCACTTCCAACATCTCTAGTTCAGTTCAGTCGCTCAGTCGTGTCCGACTCTTTGTGACCCCAAGGACTGCAGCACACCAGGCTTCCCTGTCCATCACCGACTCCTGGAGCTAACCGGTAGCTGGGTACTGGGGTGAACTCCAGCATCCCTAGCCTTGCTGCTATTGGACATGGGAGCTGTTTTAGCTGCTTATTCCTAGACTTCTAAGCCATCCTGTTATTATTTAAGGCGTAGTTGTCACAAAAATAGATGCAGAGTTAAGGAATCATAAATTTAAAAATATATATATGACTTAGGGAGCATAAACTGGGAGGCTGGGATCGACATATACACACTATATATAAAAAATAACCAATAAGAGCCTACTGTATAGCACAGGGAACTCTATTTGGTGCTCTATAAATACCAATATGGGAATGGAGTCTAGAAGAGAGTAGATATACGTATATGCATGGCTGAGTCACTCTGCTGTACAGCAGAAACTACACAACATTGTAAATCAACTATACTCCAATAAAAAGTTTCTAAAAACTAAAATAAAAAAACAAAGAACATGAAAAAATACATAAGAATTCTTTCACCTTATATCATTATAGTTGCTTCTTAAATTTTGCTTTTAATTACTTATTCATGCTTAAATTTACAAGGTTTTAGTGTTAATTCCATAATTCCTTATGCACATTATCAAATTCCAAAGCTAAAATTGCTTTCCTCAATTTGGTGCAAACTTATTCGGAGGCTAACCTGCCGTGCACTGCCAGGAGAATATTTTTATTTTTAGCCTTTATTTATCTCACTTAGAATGAATAACCTTACATTTCACTACTGCATTAGTAATACTCCAGTCAACTATTAATTGACCTGCTTATAAGGTGCTGCCTCAAATCCCACTAGGATGTTACACAACACAGGATACATATAATTTATTACTTTTCTATAAACCAAAAATCTTGACCTTCAAAATATTTATTGTAAGCGTTAAGGGTGAGAAGGAACTGAAAACCTGCATGATTTTCAAAGTTTTCCTGTCGTCCAGGAAACGTAATGCTAGGTTTTAGTGCAGCTGCTGGAGAAAATGCTGGCTGAGGCCAGGTGGGCTCTTTCTGAGCACTTGGCTACACGTAATTCCAAACACGCTGTGCATATGCGCGTGAGCAGAGGACCAGCCCTGACATGAAGAGGCATGTGATGCTGCCCTTTCGTGCAGTTAAGGTCACATCTCCAGCTCTGGACTTCAGCTTTTCCTTACCCACTTTGTTCCCACTGAAACTGAGTTAGAAGCCATGTCCCAAGCGGTGCCAGAGACACTTTGCTAGCCACAAGTGTGAGTGACTCTGTGGAGCAGAGACCACTTATTCAGTAAGCACTGTTACCTAAAGAAAAAGGAAACTTTCTCCACTATTTAATCCACAGTACCTTGGGCTTATCTTTGTTACAACACTTAACTGCTACACAACAACCTAAATCCAGAAGGTCACCAATTTGAAATTAGCATGTTGGTTTCACTGTTTCTATTTAAAACGTGTATACAAATATTTGAGTGGGTTTCTTTATTTAAATAAGATGCCCTTTCAGCTCACTGGTTTTTTTTCCCTCTTATTGAATCTTAATTAGCATGCAAAACAATTAGCTGGTCAGCACTGGCCCAAATTGACTAAACTGTTTCCTTCCCTTTGTTTCCAGTCATTTAATAGTAAGTTTCTTAACTACCAACTTTCTCAAACACTGTTTGTTTCTTTCAGATAATGCACAGAAGGAGCAGTCCTCAAGGTTGTCCTTATGTAGATTTCAGTAGAAGGAAAAGACAAAAAGAATCATGAGTCTCTTTTTAAAAAGATCTTTCTAAAGGCTACTAGAAATGGCAACTCACTCCAGTGTTCTTGCCTAGAGAATCCCAGGGACGGGGGAGCCTGGTGGGCTGCCGTCTATGGGGTCACAGAGTCAGACACGACTGAAGTGACTTAGCAGCAGCAGCAAAGGGTACTAGGGGATAAACATAGACAAAATATATGCTTATAAACTCTGGGAATTCTTCTTATTGATTCTTTAGGATTCTTGAATTTCTAATCAGTCTAGCCTTGATCCATTCACTAGCTTTTTATTAATATTCTAAACATGCTAACCAAGACACTGAAACTCTAGCCAATCAAATCAGACTGTCAGGAACATACTGATAGACCTCTAGCCAGTCAGCAAGTCCTCAGCTATACTGAGAAAACTACTTCTGTCTGAGGAGCCAGAGTACTGATACTTGATTGGAAAATATCATTGGTACCCTCTAGCTACTTAACAACCAAAACAATGAGATAATCAGCAAATCTTCATAGGGAGAAAGCTATTGGTTGTTGGAGAACCCAGAGTATTAATATTTGGTTTAAAATACTGGTGGTATCCTCTAGTCACTTAACAACCAAGAACATGGTTTTATTATATGATATCCTCGGTTTTATGACTATATTTTGCTATCATTGTAAGATCTTAAATTTTGTGCCCCCCAAAAAGTAAATGTTTTCCACTTACTTGGTCAACTAAATGCAGAATGAAGAAAAAGAAGGAAACTCAAACATGGGAAGGAAAAAAAAAATTTTGAGTGTAACGTAGCATCTTATTCCCTCCCATCTGTGATTTTTCTCTTAGAAATTCTTTATGAATGAATTTGGTACATTAAAATAGTACAATAGTTCCCAGTACATTAATGACTTCTCTTAATTCAAATACTTTTTCCAACAGACTTTTATTTGATATTCTTCTACCCTTCTGATGTGCTGCTTCTTTAAGCTAACCTGAAGATTTCTTCCAAAGCTCAATACTTGGTCCTATGTTCTTCTTGATCTCCAGTCCTTACTAGATATAAAGTGATGTCATTTCACACTTCCATTATTTTATATATATGACAATCACTGTAAAAAACCCCTTCATGCAGTCTGAATCTGTCAAAAAACTGATTTCTGTCTCTAAAAGCCAAGGAAGGGACTTGCCTGATGATCCAGTGGCCGACTCTGCACTTGCAATAGAGGGTGCTGGGGTTCCATCCCTGGTTGGGGAAATAGACTCCACCTGCTGCCAACTAAGAGTCTGAATGCCACAACTAAAGATCCTGTATGCCTCAACAAAGATCAACGATCCCCTGTGCTGCAACTAAGACCTGGCACAGCCTAACTAATTAATTTAAAATAATAAATCAATAAAAGCCAAGGGATTCACTGTTCTTTCCCCATTATGTGCCACCGCTGCTGCTGCTAAGTTGCTTAAGTCGTGTCAGACTCTGTGCGACCCCATAGACGGCAGCCTACCAGGCTCCCCCGTCCCCAGGATTCTCCAGGCAAGAACACTGGAGTGGGTTGCCATTTCCTTCTGCAATGCATGAAAGTGAAAAGTGAAAGTGAAGTTGCTTGGCCGTGTCCAACTCTTAGCGACCCCATGGACTGCAGCCTACCAGGCTCAGTCTATGGGATTTTCCAGGCAAGATTACTGGAGTGGGGTGCCATTGCTTTCTCCGATTATGTGCCACAATCTCCCTCAAATGCAAACGTTTTATCAAACAAACTGGATTCTTCACTTAATTTCTACTGAAGAATAATAAAGCCCAGTGGTTAAAGAAAACAGGCTCTGAAGTCAGTACACCTAGGTGGATATTGTACACCTGGGCTCTTTCACTTGACAAAGTTGTGGCATTGGGCATCTCCTTTAACCTTTTCACAGTAGCATAAACATTATACACAATACTTTGCCTACAACAGATGTTTAATAAATGTGAGAATATTTTCCATCTGGGATACATTATCCAACAGAATATAATCTTAGTAGAGAGAAAACAATACACATAGAAATACTTCAAGTCACAGGTGTTCTGCCTGTTTCATCAATGCCCTAAAGAAGCTTCAAAGCAACGGCTTAATTACCGAAGCATGAAGGTGTGATAATCAGTCATCAGGGTGGAAAGCTAGGGTACAGCCCTGAGAGGGCCACGCTTCTAGGAAAAGGGAAAGGATCTGAACCCAGACAGCCAAGATACCATCCGTAAATGGAAGATAAAGGTGGTAAAACTGAGAAGAGGTGATAAAATGGAATGTGATTTCTAGCAGACACAACTGCATCGATAAAGTCTTCCACAGCGTGCCCCTTTTAAAGACGTATTCTTTGCCTCTTCATTAAGGAGCTAGTAAGAAGGATCAAATTATCTGTTCAACTCCTGAAGAGTTCAAAAGAACCCTGCTGTACATTTAGTATGTGAAGGATACACTTTCTTCTCCAACTATGATAATGGTTAAAAATCACAGACTTGGAGCCAGACCACTTGGGTTAAAATTTTATTTCTACTCCTTGCTGGCTCTTTGAACATGGTCAAAGTCAAGCAACCTCTCTGTGCTTCATTTTCCCACCTGGAAACTGGTCATAACAATGGTAACTATATCTCTGGATTGCTGTGAGAATGAGTTAATGTGTTAAAGGATTTAAGATAATCCCATACAAAGAATAAGCGCTATAAGCATTTGCTTTCATCATTATTACCATTATCCTTCTATTTCAACACAATTCTTTTCTCGAAGGAATTGTCCCACTGATGACAGCAGAAACCAATTTAAATATTAGTGATGAGGTCAAAAGTAATTCCCTGCCTGTGGGATTGTTTATCAGAGGGTGGAGTTTTCTCTTTATCAGCTATACATGTATCAGCTGCACAGACACCTATGTATGATGTTGAGTGCTTAAGGGCGGCCAAACTTGGGCCATAAACAGACATTCTTAACCAAACTCCACTGCATCTATCTTCACTCTGAATCAACTTACGAAGTATGTGCTATAAAGCATTTTAAGCCACATTAATTGACAGTGCTCACCGCCTGAGTCACAGCATTCTTCTCCCTTCTGACATATAGGCAGATAAACTCTTGCAAAGAGTAGTGAGGAACAGCTCAAGAGTTCACCACTGTCCCAACAATGCAAAAGTACAAACATTTCATCGGCTTCAACAAATTTCATTTTTATCATCCTTTCTTTGGTATGCATAAATGCCCGTGTCGTTCTACAGGCAAAGGCAAGCCATACCAAAGGAGGTTGTTATCAGGCCTTACGCAGAATCGAAATGGCGTTCCTTGTTTGGAACGTCTTTCCTCTTTGACAGAAGAGGCATTTATTTCTTGTGTTTTCAGTTGAAGGCATAACAAGCATACAAAGACCAGGGCCGCTTTCACCATTACATCCTCAACGTCAAGCACAATATGATGGGGAGACGCTCAACATGTGTTGAATGAGTAAAATTCATGTCAGGCAGGCAAAGTCTGGGCTTCTAGGGTCCACAAAACACTCGGACATACATCAGCTACCACGTATTGGACAGACTTCGGTTTTAGAGCGTATGCCACGTCTTTTACACGCATTACTGGCTAATTCACCGAAACCGAAAAAGTAAATTAATTTTCCTGCCAGACGAGGAAACCGGGCCTGAATTAGAAATGAGGTTTCCCGAGGTGGGACCGTGGAGGCAAAGGGCCTAGGGTGGCTGCGACCCCGAGCCCAGACGGCGCCCCAACCCGCGAGGCACAGGGGGTCCGGGTTGGGAGAGCTCGTCCCGGCCGCGGTGCGCCCGGCCTCCGGGATGGAGACCCGCCCGGGAGGTGGAAGGGCTCGGCGGGGGCGCGGGACCCGAGGTCCGGCCGGCGTCGCGGGCTCCTCGCCACACCGCCTACCTGATCCGGTGCTGCCTGGGCGACGCGCTCCGGGCGCTGGAAGTCGTGCCGTCCGGGAGGCCGCTCACGGGCCTGCGGGAGTCGCAGCCGCGGTTCCCGCGCAGTGAGTGCCCCCCGGCCCCGGGCGCCCGCGCGCCGCCGGGACACCCGCGCTCTGCAGGCCACGCGGCGCCCCGGCCTCCGCTCCGCCCAGCCAGCGGCTCCGCGGTTCCGAGAGCGTGGCTTCCTGCAGCTCTAAGAACAGGAATTCCAAGCTCACGTAGGCACATCTGAGCGAGTTCAGGTGCGCTCACTGAGTGTCCTGTTGGGCTTCCCTGGTGGCTCAGCTGGTAAAGAATCGCCTGCAATGCGGGAGACCTGGGTTCAATCCCTGAGTCAGGAAGATCCCCTGGAGGAGGGCATGGCAACCCACTTGAGTATTCTTGCCTGGAGAATCCCGTGGACAAGAGGAGCCTGGCGGGATACAGTCCACGGGGTCACAAAGTGTCAGACATGACTGAGGGACTAAGCACAACGCAGCACAGCAAGGCTCTGAGAGTTAGAATAACTTGGGGAAGTTGAAACATGACTTTGTGGTGAAGTTAAGAGTCCCAACCAAGGACTATCTGGTTTCAGAGCCCAACTACTGCTCCCCAGTTCCTCCCAGGACAGATTTTTCCGGAGGCATAAATACAGTGCCTCTGGCAAGACCATAGGGCACAGAAAAACACGTTCTTTCACTTGTCTTAAAGCTGTGTGTCTGCATCTTCAGAAACGCCAGTGAGTAAGATATTCTGGACTCCCTGCCGTGCACATTAAATTTTGGAGAGGGATGTTACGGCCTTCAAACATGTGCCCAGAGGGTCTGCAGGCAGCTTTCCCGCCTGCAGAGAGATTCCCGGGGAAAATTAGAAATGTACCCAAAGGTTCATGAATATGTGCGTTCATCACAGTGCCGGTCATGAAATAGCTACAAATGGAGAACAATCTAAATGTCCCACAGTAGGGAAATGATTAAACAAATTAGGGATACTCAAATGATAAAATATCACTTCACATTAAGAACTATGTTTTCCAAAACAATTACTTTTAATACATGATCCTATATTATTTCTGGATGAAACAAATGTACTAATTCTTAGAAGATACATACTTATATATATAAAGATAAAAAGCTGTATTTTTAAGAAATATGATGTGAAGGCAGTTCACAATATAATTTAGGGTAATTAATTTTCGTTTTGCTTGAAATATATATATACACATAGAAAAAAAATTAGACACATACCAAAACCTAACATTGGTTATATCTGTGTAGTGAGATTAATCTTTTATTTTTTGCACATTTGTACATACTTCTATTTTCCTATTGTGACCTATTATTATTTTGTTCCCTCCTCTCCAAGATATATGCACAGAGAAATCTAAGACTAGGAAAAGGTTGACTGACACATCATTGAATTAAATTAGTATAGGAGAGCCTTGTATTCAACGTAAAATAAGGCACCAATACACACAAAGAATAATAGATCAAAGTTACATTTATATTGTAAGGCGAGGGATAATTAAAGTAGGAAAATAGATTAAAACCTTACTTGAAGAATGAACTTTTATTGGAAAATTTCAGGACAAGAGAAATATTATACAATATTTTATTTTTTAGTTACTCTGCTGCTGCTGCTAAATCACATCAGTCGTGTCCGACTCTATGCAACCCCATAGACAGCAGCCCACCAGGCTCTGCTGTCCCTAGGATTCTCCAGGCAAGAACACTGGAGTGGGTTGCCATTTACTTCTCCGGTGAGTGAAAGTGAAGTTGCTCAGTCGTATCAGACTCTTCAAGACCCCATGGACTGTAGCCTACCAGGCTCCTCTGTCCATGGGATTTCCCAGGCAAGAGTACTGGAGTGGGTTGCCATTGCCTTCTCCGTTAGTTACTCTAAGGCAAACAAACAAACAAACAAAAATGTTTTAAAGGCTATCAAACTGCAGTCCTGAGTGGAATCTTGGGTGATGTCCTCCAACCTTAGGATAGACTGTCCCCTCTCCTCCAGCCAGTCTGGGGATACGTGGTGGTTTACTCGCCAAGTCATGTCCAACTCTTGTGACCCCATGGATTATAGTCTGCCAGGCTCTCTGTCCATGAGATTTCCCAGGCAAGAGTACTAGAGTGGGTTTCCATTCCTTTCTCCAGGGGATCTTCCCAACCAAGGGATCAAACCTGGGTCTCCTGCACTGGAAGCAGATTCTTTACCAACTGAGCCACTGGGGAAGCCCCTGTGAGGATGTAAGGAAGGAAATGGCTATGATTGTGGATTCTACATGGTGATATTCACTGCAAGAGGCTACCAGTGTCTTGCTGTCTCCTGAGGAAATTGTCCATTGAGGAAAAGGTGGAAGAGAGAGATTCAGGAAGGAGAGAGGAAGTTAATGGATGGATAAAAGGCAGCTTGACCGATGGGAGCAGGTTCTTTGTGGGACTCCCTTTATGTTGAAGGAAATGCCTTTATCACATGTTTTGTCTGAGACAGGGAGACCCAGGTCCTCCTTGAACAGTGCAAGAGGGTGCCTTCACGAAGCAAGGAAGCATATCTTCATTTTTCACACTGGCCCGTCTTGCTCCCACGCTTCCTACCACATCTGCTTAGCTTGGAATTTATATCTAGAAACCTTGGGTGAAAATTTTCTTGCAACTTTTGTATCATTATTTACGCAAACCCAGAAGGATAAGAAAAATATAGATTTAATCTCCCCCATCCCTCCCCTGCACACACACTCCATCAGTGGCAGTCCCAGTGTAGATAGTGATGCAGCCAAGATCTACTCAGGATAACTTTCTCAGAGGAGAAAAAAAGGGGGGGGGGCTGGTTTCCTTGGCAATATCAACCCCTCTAAGACATAGAGAAAAAATAAATAAAAGGGGCCGTTGCCAAGATTATACTGCAATTAAGTGTAATGTGCACTAAATTAAAATGTATTCCTTTTATATTTATTTATCCAAATATTTAAAAATTCAATTTTTTTGTGATTGAAGATGACATACTCCAAATATGCTTGGTGTCTGCCGTTTATAATTTGCTTCTTAGCTTTCTGAGAGAATAAATCAAGAAATAAAATTTAATAAAATAAGAACTAGAAAGACTTCCCTCTCAGCCCAACAGTTAAGACTCTGTGCCTCCACAGCAGGAGGCACAGGTCCGATCCCTCGTCAGGGAAGTTCCACGTGCCTCAGGGTGCAGTCAAAAAAAGAGAGAGAAACATAGCCACGGATTATCTAAAACGGATGTGACTGGTTCACTCTTCCACAATCGTCTGAGTATACCTGATGTCAGGGTGAAAATGCAAAGATGGAACACAAAGACCGGAAGACGACAGTATCTGGGATTCAAAGTCTAGTTCATATCTGCTCCCTGCCTTTGAGGGCACAGGATTAAGATGTATAAGGTTGAATGACCAAAGAGGTCTAGATTAAAGAGAAGGGTGAACAGAGACCCCAAAATAAGCCCAGTTACTTACTGACCTCCTTCTATGACTTTCTATGCTGATTAAGAGGTCCCGTTATCAACTTTGCTCATTTATTCTCTAATTTAGAAATTAACATTTGTGAAAAAACTTTTCCTTAATAATTTGCAGTCATTCATGAGTTAGATCCATGTGTTTTCTTGTCAAAGACTAAAAATACTGACACTGACTTATCTGAGTGGGAAGAGTGGATGAAGGGTGCCTTCTGTGATAGGTAATATCCTGCCATGGGAGCAAGGGAGGAAAAAAAAACACCTGCCAGGGCAGAGTGCTAAGAATGTGGAGCATGAGTGAGACAAGACAAAAGAGACTCTGCTCAGTCACTGCCTCCTTCCTACACCCTGGCCTGTTGGGATAAAGAGAAAGCTTGATTTGGTCTTTCAGAGATGAAAAATCTTCTGCTTATAGAAAATAGCAAAAGCTTGGAAAATAACCTGATATAAAATTCAGAAGGTAAAGAATCAGCCTGCAATGCAGGAGACTGTGTCCTATCCCTGGGTCAGGAAGATCCCCTGGAGGAGGAAATGGCAACCCATTCCAGTATTCTTGCCTGGAAAATCCCATGGACAGAAGAGCCTGGAGGGCTACAGTCTGTGGGGTCACAAAGAGCCGGACACGACTGAGCAACTAACACACAAAACTCAAAAGATCACTTGGCACCCACAGCCTTGGTATATGTGTCAACTAAATACTTTGCTCTGTCACCTTTGAATATATTAACAAACAACAGAAGGGTCCATGATCTTGTGAATATCATAATGTGAATGCCATGATGATATTCACACGTGTCTTTATAGCATTCTGAACACATAACTCTTCCTGAGGACCAACTCTTCAGGCCTCATGGGATGGGAGGAAAAGCACTTTTTCAGAGAAGGCCCAGTCATGAACAATAAAGAGAACCCATGCCTCCAGCCCCCTGGAGGAGTTAGGTTTGCCCTGGCACAGAGAGCTTTACACATAAGACAGACACGTGAAAATAGTAGAGCTTTTTAGAGTCAAATAAATAAATACACTTGAAAAAAAATGACATAGATTTATAAACTTGGCCTATGACAATGGGATTCAGGTTACTAGGGACTGGTTCTATCTTTACATTTTCAGTGATCAGCACATATAGGGGGCAGTCTAGATAATGAATTTGATTCAAGACACAGGATAAAGTCAGCTTTCTCCTATTGGTGTTAGAAGTTGATTGTCAATTTGGCTCTTCAGTGGGAGCTCAAGATAATGGAAACTCTTGAGGGTTGTGGGGCAGGGTGGTGGTGCTTTCTTTCAGATCACCTGATGTTAGTACTATCAATGCATTAATCATCCTAATTAATAGTTATCAGTTGGTCTTAGACCTCACTCTCCGAGAATGCTGAGGGCATGTCCCTCAGACATGGTGATTCAGTGAACAGATGACAAGAGGGCCTGTGTTGGTCCCTTCGTTTGGGAGACAAGGGGAGAAGATGGGCCTGAGAGCCTCTTGGAAAGAGGCTGGAGGGAAGCTGTAGATGAGGGACTCGTCTGTCACATTGTAGAATGCTATATGTCCAGACTCATAGTCTAAGAAAATGCCAACCTTATGCACTGGCTCTCTGACATGTTGGCCTTTCAAAGGTGATGAGACCCAAAGACTATAATCATCACCAATCTTTAAGCCTATAAGTGAGAAGAGGTCCCCAGGAGGCTTGGGGAGATTCCCCTTCCTGCTCACTGAGTCCTTACAGATGCCCACCTCCCACTCGGTCTTGTTGCCCACTTCCACCTCCCAGTAGTGCCTCCCGCAGGTGAAGACCTGAGTGCCCAGCACCGTGGCAGACTGGTCAAATCTTTCAGGGTTGTCAGGCAACTGCTGTCGGATTCCTCCATGTTTCACACTTTTCAGATCCTCAGACAAGACTAGGTAGGCGTTGGCTGTGGCTGGATCTAGGGTTATGTCCGCTGCAAAAGGAGAAAAGAATGAATCCCCATTTGCATTCTAGAAAACTCTCTTACACATGTGGAATTTAAATTAAGGTCTTAGTATCTAGTCCTTTTTTTTTTTTCTTTTTTTGACTGAGCCACTCAGCATGCAGGATCTTAGTTCCCCTACCAGGGACAGAACCTATAACCCCTGCCATAGAAGCATGGGGTCTTAACCACCGGATCACTAGGGAAGCCCCAGTCCTATTGTTTAAAAGTTAATTTAGGTGATTGTGGTGGGGATTCTTGTCCTGATGGGAACAGTGTCTCTAGAACCTTCTTTTACTGTATCACAAAACACAGAGTGGATCTCAAAAAGGAAACCAGCGAATCATGTGGAGAATGATACTAGACCTCTGATAATGGAGTGGAAGTAGTTCTGCTTAAAAGACACTTGTGGAACTAAGAGCTGTTTATAACAGGTCATATCTCTTGTTATTTGTATTTGCTTTAGCCAGGGTTGGTTATGGTTCTTGAGTTTGAGTGGCAGAAAAAGTATCAGTTACTGAACTACTTAGGTGCTAGGCATTTTCTGTACATTATCTCAATTAATTATGGCAAATATTACTATCTTCTTTCCATTTTTATAAAAGAAAAAAATACCGAGGTTCATAGAAGTTAGGAAACTGAGCCAAGATTACAAAGTTGCTGAGTGTTTGAATAGCAGCTCCTAATCAGCATTTTTCATTATCTCAAGCTTAAATGTATTGATAACTTCCTATGAGTTAGGGCTCCCCAGATGGCACTAGTGGTAAAGAATCTGCCTGCTCATGCAGGAGACACAAGGGTCATGGGTTGGATCTCTGGATCTGGAAGATTCCCCTGGAGTAGGGAATGGCAACCCACCTCAATATTCTTGCCTGAGGAATCCCATGGACAGAGGAGCCTGGTGGGCTACAGTCCATGGGATCAAAAAGAGTTGGACATGACTGAGCACAGATACAGTGCAACTGCCAATGACCATTTGATGAAACATGTTTTGAACCCTGTGAGAGACCTCCTCTCCCAGCCTCCTGGAAGTAACTTTCACTGATTATCCAGACAAGATTAGGCACCTCCATCATATCATTTTATACTTTCTTTGTAGATCAAATCCCTTATCACTATCCGATTAATGTCAGTCTCCTCAATCGCACTGTAAGATCTACAAAAGCAAAAGTAAGTGTGTCTCATTCATCATTGTAAATATGTGCATGCATGCTGTGTCCATGCTAAGTCTCATCAGTTGTGTCTGACTCTGTGCAACCCTATGGACCATAGCCTGCCAGGCTCCTCTGTCCATGGGATTCTCCAGGCAAGAATACTAGACTGGGTTGCCATGCCCTCCTCCAGGGAATCTTCCTGACCCAGGGATCAAACCTGGGTCTCTCATGTCTCTCTTATGCATTGGCAGGTGGGTTCTTTACCACTTTGCACCACAGAGCCTAATAGCACAGTCCCTACTATAGCACATAGTAGGCACTTCTCAAATATCTGTTGAGTCCAGCATCCATTAGGCCTTTCTCTGAAGGTCAGATTGTCAACGAGATAAAAGGTGAAACCTAATGCTCACCTAAGTCTTGCCGCTGCTGCTGCTGAGTCGCTTCAGTCGTTGTCCTTAGCCAGTACAAAGATTTGGAGCATTCTAAAAGGATAGTTCTTTGACTGTTCCCTTACTGATATTTCAGAGTTTAGATCAGCTTTTATCCTCATAAGAACAGAGGAAGCAACGCAGAACCCCCTGAGGAGGTCTGTGTGTGTACACGTGCAAGGCGATGGGATGGACAAAACAGGACCGTGCAAACAAAGGAAGGAGCAGAACTCAGACAGAAAACAAAGTCAGATCAAACATCAATCGAGTCTCAGTGCTTCTGTCCGTTCCAGCAGAGATGGTCTGTGCCCACCCTGCATCCATCAACTCTGAAAGGCCCTAGAGCGTCGACAAATCGTGCTGACTTACTGCTGAATTTTCTTAGCATCTCCCTCATCCCTGTGATGTGGCAGAGAGTCAGTTCCGTGCTGATGGCCTCCGGACACTGAAGCAAGAGGGGCTCGCTCCTATGGGAGGGAAGAGACAGTCACTTGGTCTCCTCCGCACAGATCACATGACCTGCTCCAACTTGAGAATCCAGCCCTTTCTGCCCCAACAGCATGGACACTTTCATCCCCTCTCTGAAAACCTGTTGCATCAGCACCACCACCCTGTTCCTTACACAACTGAACACAGAAGAAAAACCTACCTTTCCAGTATTCCTCTCACATCCTAAGGGTATAAAAGAAAGAAGGTTATTTTTCTGCACTCTGAGCGCTAGCAAAGACAGTCCATTTAAAATACAGTCCTTTGCAGATTTCATAGAGTCCCCTGCCCATGGCTCTAGAATACTTTGAATAGGAGAGCGTGTAGCAGAAAAAAGTCTCGAACTTCCTCTAGGGTGAGTGCTTGTGAACGTGAGATGTTTCTCACAATAGCTAAAGATCTCTTTTTCTCATATCATCCTTTGTCAACAGAATCTGTGGCTGAGAAAAGTGAAGTCGCTCAGTCGTGTTCAACACTTTGTGACCCCATGGTTTATAGCCTACCAGGCTCCTCATTCTACAGAATTTTCCAGGTAAGGTATTGGAGTGGGCTGCCATTTCCTTCTCCAGAGGATCTTCCCAACCCAGGGACTGAACCCAGGTCTTCCACACTGCAGGCAGACGCTTTACTGTCTGAGCCACCAAGGAAGCCCATGGTAGCTGAGAAAGGAGTCAAACTATTGGCCTTATTCTCTAATGATGTCTCCAGGAGGTAGAAATAAGCAAAGGGAAGTAGCTTTGAGAGAGATGAAACTAAGCCTGTGTATGGTTAGACTGGGTTATTGTACGTGCTAAGTCTCACTTCAGTCGTGTCTCTTTGAGACCCTATGGATTGGAGCCCACCAGGCTCCTCTGTCCATGGGATTCTCCAGGCAAGAATACTGGAGGGGGTTGCTGTGCTGTCCTCCAGGGGATCTTCCTGACCCAGGGATCGAATCCAGGTCTCTTAGGTCTTCTGAACAGGCAGGCAGGTTTTTCAACAGCAGTGCCACCTGGAAAGCCCGGACTGGGTTATTGGGAAGGGCAATAAATTAAATAGCAGCATTCTGGGGAGCTAGTCTAGGAAAGTGATTTGAAGCTGGAAAGAGGAAACTGAACATAGCTTATGTTTAGGAAAGTCCCAAAGAACGCAATAGTAGCCTAGAAAGGTAGTAGAGGAAAGATGGGGAGGAATGTGGACTTAGTACACAAATACCTGGATTCCATCACCTACTAGCTACTTGACAGGCAAATTATCTGAACTACTAAATAATTGCCACTATTGCCTGGATGAAAGGCAAATTTGGGGGAGAATGGATACATGTATATGGATGGCTGAATTCCTTTGCTGTCCACCTGAAACTATCATAACATTGTTAATGGGCTATACTCCAAAATAAAGTAAAAAGTTAAAAGAAAACAAAATAATTGCCTCTATTAACTCATTTTATTGCTACCAATCACCTATAGTAAATATCATAATAGTATTTAACTTTGTCAGGTCTTTTTTAAGATGTGATTTAAAGTGCCCAGTACACAGTGTTCATTAACTATAAAATATTGGGCAAAGCTGAAATTGCAATAAGGCAGGCACACACACAAAAAAACTGGAGTCATCATTTGACTTGTTTGGATGGACATTCCTCTTTTTTTTTCCTTTTCCTCTTCAAAATTTTATTTACACTTTACAGAAAACAGTCATTCTTTAAGAAAGTTTTCTTAGGGGGCCAGAACTTAATTTTTCAAGTAAATAAAGAAAACTTTATTCTGTGCAACTTGAAATATGATAGATGACATAAGGGTTTTTTTTCTCTTTTCATTAGTTTCTCCAATGTTCTTACCTCGAAAGACTCTATAATCGAGTTCTGACATGTGGATTCTATCTGTTCCATCATTTTGCTCAGGCTTCGCATCTGCTGGGTCAGCCTGATCTCACTGTCCCGCAGTTTCTTCAGGTTCTCTCGTTCCTCCATTTCTAGCAGGTGCAGTTGCAGCTGCTCCTCCTCCTTCAGGAACTGGTGCATTTTTGCATATTCTGACAGGACAAACTGCTTACAGGTCTTTGCCTCTTCCTGCCATCACACCAGCATGCATGCACGCACACACACATGGACAAGAAAGTTAGTCACAGAATCACTTACATAGATTTTTAACTCTTACAAAGTCCTAGAGTTTCACTGTGACAATTCTTGAAACCTGACACATAACACATACATTCTGTTGACTAGCTGGGTAGATAGTTTGCTATTTTAGGAGCTGTGTGTTGTAGCTTATAGTAGTAAAAAAAAAAAAATCAAAAATTCTACTCCTAGGAGATTGTCATTTTAGTGGAAGCAATAAAAAATAAACAAGCAAATTATGATAGGTGGTGATGAGTACTATTATTTTTAAAAGTAAAGCAAAATAAAGTTAGGACAAAAATTAAGGTGGGGGAAGCGTACATTCATTTATTCAACAAACATTTAGTCAATGAAAGTAGACAACAGATCACATACTAGGAATAGAAATGAGCATCACCACTGCTCCCATGTGAGAAGTCAGAGGTTATTGAGATAATCAAAAACATGCTTTTAAAAAATCTAATTAGACATTTAGTTCTGCTCTTTGCTATACAGCTTAAATTCTAATCTGCAGCTAACCTCGAGCTCTTGGTTCAGGTGTACTAATCCACACCATATTTTGCTTCAATTTTCCTTCCTCTTTGTTTCTTTTTTATCTGCCCTTTTTCCCGTAAATCATGTGAGATATTTTTTTCAATCAATTTCCATTCTATGTGATATATCTATAAGTATAACATATTTCATAATTATAATCAGAGCAGAAAATAGGTAGCCACCATGTGGTACAGGTAAACTAAGAGGGGAAAAATAAGCCAGCCAGGCGATAGGAGAATTGAGCTGAGTCTTCAGATGGACAAACAGAGATAGGTGGCCAAAGCAAGGATACTCCACACTGCAGCACTGGAGATGGTAAATTCTGTTATTTTCTTCTGATGCTCCATGAAGCATCCCTCTAGTCTCTCTTGTAGAATCACATACAAAATGGAAAATTAAAACAGATACTGACCTTACATAATATCACTCTCTCCTTCTCATGGTTTAATATAACCTCTGTTTCCTTTCTCTTTTTACACAAAACGTGTAGTATTTCCTGGAGTTTCTCCTGCAATAGAAACAAACTCTTTGTGGTAAATGAGCAGGGCACCAGGTCATGAAGGGATCTTGAGGACCGCTAACAAGATGGCTGAGACTTTAGATCAAAAAGGGAAAAAGGATCCATGCCCAGATTTGTGGTCTGGTGCCTGGAGATTAGCACCCATGACTGTCACCCATAGCAATTACTACGGCAATTGGGGCTTCCCGGGTAGCTCAGACAGTAAAGAATCTGCCTGCAAGGTGGGGGATCTGAGTTTGATCCTTGAGTCAGAAAGATCCCCTGGAGAAGGGCATGGCAACCCACTCCAGTATTCTTGCCTGGAGAATCCCATGGACAGAGGAACCTTGCGGGCAAAGAGTCGAATGTAACTGAGCAACTAACATCACCTTACATGATAGAATCTGATTTGTGTTCTGAAATTTATATCGAGCCTCCCATCTTACTTTGTGATGCTCCTCAGCCTCACTGGAGAGATTCATTCTGTTTACTGCGTGGCCCTGTGTTAAGAAATTGTGGCCGCCCTGCTCCTGGTCAGACAACATCCTGGTGGCAGCCAGCATCCTCTCGTAGGTGCCCTGGTTGCCCTCACTCTGCAGCACCTGGGATCTGAGCTGCTTGCCGATGCCAGCCAGCCTCCCCAGACGCTCATTGGGCTGAAAATGCGGGATCTCCAAGGTCCTCCAGCACTCAGGACATGACAAGGGGGTGTTATGTTCCTCCCAGCTTCTCAGGAGACACACCAGACAAAAGCTGTGCCCACACTCGGTGGTCACTGGGCTGGTGAAATAGTCCAGGCAGATGAAACAGGTCAGTTCCTCCCTGAGATTCTCCATCAGATCTGCTGTGGACATTTTCTCAAAGAAGGACATCTAAGCAAGTCTCTATTCTGGGATTTGAAAGTGCTCCCCCAGAGTCTATTGTTTCGAGTAACAAGTGGGTAATCATTTGCTATGTTGTTATTCACAAAATTCTTACTCTCCTCTGTGACTAATTTCACCCATTGACACAAAGCCAATTATGACTTAATTTGGAACTCCTGTATGCTGGGTTCATCATCACCCCAAACTTTTAAGGAATCTCATCAGGCAAGCCACCTGCTGGATTCTGAGGATACTTGCTGCTAGGAGTTGTCATTTCAAGAGTTGGTTACTGTGTATAAATAGTACCATCAAACCACTGAGACACATTGGTTTTAGGCTGGACTGTTGGGCAATTTGGTATAAACCAGTACAGAGATTTAAACTATAGTGATCTCTGATAATATCTGAATTGGAGTCTCATCCAGATCTTTCCACTAATGAAATCTTGTTGAGATACTGAAGGAAAAAAACTATAGTATACATTCCTTCTCACATTAGGACCTTTTCTTTTTTTGACCAAAGCCTACAAGCTTTTTGCTCCTTTATCATCAGGTACTGTGTCCTTTGATTTAATTTTATTCATTCCCCCAAATGAGACAAATGCATTCCCTGACTTTTGATGTACAATGGATTGCTGGAGTTACATGTATTGCTCTGCCCTACAGACCATGATACCCACCTCTCTGCCACACAGAAAGCACCAAGAACATCTTTGTTGTTGGAAGTTGCCACAGGGAGCTGTGACACTGTGGAGTGGATGGAAAGAAATTTTATTTCAGGATAAACATAATTTTGTGCATTTCTTTTCATCCTTTGAAAAATTTTAAACTAGACCTTCTTAAACCTCATCACTGCTTACTGGACAGAAATTAAGTATGTAGATGTTATTTTTATACTGATGAAAAAACTAAATGTTTGGTTTGCAGACTGTGTACAACCACCTCTGAAATTAGTGCTGAATCCTATACATTTGCTGTCATATGTTCAGGAGTTGGGTCTTGTAATGGCACGTCCTCCACTCCCTGCATATCAGGAAGGGAATCTTAAAAGCTCTTCCTCATAGTCTGCTGCTGCTACTGCTAAGTTGCTTCAGTCGTGTCCGACTCTGTGCAACCCCATAGATGGCAGCCCACCAGGCTCCCCCGTCCCTGGGATTCTCCAGGCAAGAACACTGGAGTGGGTTGCCATTTCCTTCTCCAAAGCATGAAAGTGAAAAGTCAAAGTGAAGTCGCTCAGTCATGTCTGACTCTTCGCAACCCCATGGACTGCAACCTACCAGGCTCCTCCACCCATGGGATTTTCCAGGCAAGAGTACTGGAGTGGGGTGCCATTGCCTTCTCTGAAATGCCTCGCTACTTTATACCAACAGTCAATATGGCACCATCCTGCTGGCCCTTTCTCCAAATTTGGTAATGGACTTTTTTTGCTCTTTCAGGAAAAGAACAAACCCCTTTATCAATAATGAGGCCTTGCCACCCTTGAGGATACTGGGGGGGAAAAAAGTAAGGTCTGAAGGCAATTCATACCCAACAGCTGTGTTTACATTGTTAGAATGTAAGGCCAACCACGCTGGCTACTTGGAGTAGACAAGTCTCATTTAATATCATGTAAGTTTTCAAGGGTGGGGTGAGTGTCTGTCTAATTACTTTAGATACAACTCTGATGGTTATACTTCTATTTCGGGTGTGTTCATCTTTCTAGCTTGCAATGGAAGCCCTCAAGGTCTTCCAATGCCATGGCCGTAAGATCAGGAAGGCTATGGGTGCTCTACACCAGGGTCCCTGCCAGTCTTTAATGAACCACATAGTATGGAATGTTCTAAATGCTTTAAAAGGAAGTTTGGGTCAGTATAAAGAAACCCATTATAGTTCCTCTTTGCCTTAATGTCAATGTCAAGTTCTCTTGACCTGTAATAAAGAGGCAGTGTAACTGAGGCCTGGGGGCACTGGCCATGCTCCGGCTTCAGTGCCCAGCCTACTCTATCCTCTTCCCGGCACTCTCTGTTCCAGGGCCAGACCAGGCAGCTGCCCCAAGGTAAGCTTCCTGGGCGCAGGCTTTGTTTGTCTAACCAAATAGGATGCCAGTAACACCTGCAGTCCTAGCGGCTTACCTCTGATTAACCTTATCCAGATCCAGGGCTTAGGTACGACTACCACCCAAGCCACAACTCCTATAGCTTTGGATCAAACATCCAGTAAGGAACTGGGAATGTAGAGGTTGGTGGGGGAAGGGTAGATGAAGTGTTCTGACCCACTCAAAGGTTCTGGTGGTCTAACCAGCTCTATACCCTCATCATGTTCATCATACTTTATTTCTATTTTTCTCTTATTCTCCAACTTGGCAACCTTTCATGGTTCTCCATTACTCGTATTATCCTAATAATTTCTTTCTGACATTCATGCTCCCGACTGAGTCTTCTTTCCCACTCATCTCCAACAAGGTGTTTCCTTATCCTGAACTTTTGTCAAAAGACATTTTCAAGCCTGAAATCATTCTGCCTCCGCCTTCCGTCCTCCTAGTCAAAACTCATTTTTCTAAAATCATTAATGTTTTAATCATATGTCATTTGGGAATGACTGGAGTGAAAATTTATGCTAGAAAAAAGAAGCACCAGAGCAAAGAGTTATACCAAAGTTTGGGGTCATGAATCTCTACTGTCCAGATTTCTTATAGGCTAGAAATTAGGAGCACGGCTTCAAAATATTGTTAGAAATTTGTCTTGAGTAAGGGTCTTGCAAACACACACACACACGAAACAAAAACTACACTGCCATGAATTGCCATCTCTGGAAAAGGATTTATGAGTTACCACTACAATGTGTTAATTTCCGACACAAACTCAGGAGTCTTTCACACGGACCAGAATTATTAGAATAAGCCCTTCATCACAGAGCCCGTATTCTAGTTTGGAATGAGGGGACTCTTGTGTTCTGAGTCGACTCACACTGATCTGTTCCTTCCCACTTCCCTCTTTCAAACAAACCCCTTCCGTAACTCAACACAATAACCATATCTTATTCATCACTGACTAAAAGAACCTTTTGCTCATAGCAAGGACTCAATTTCCCTGTAAATAAGTTTCAGATGAATAGGTAGGGGAACCATGTTGTTGTGGAATCACAATCTTCTGTCTAACTGGAAGCCAAGAGGTCATACAGTCCAACTACTTTCTAAAGATGATGAAGAAACGGAGACTAATAAATTGTGTTAGTTCCCTGAATACTTAGTGTAGGAGTCAAGCCTGGGCTAGGAAGCTGGGTCTCCCTCCTGCTTGTCATTCTCTTCTGTCTACACTATGCTGCATCTTCCTTATTGTCTTCTTTTAAGAAATAATTTCTGTCTATTTATTTTGGCCACCCCTTGTAGCACATAGCATCTTAGTTCCCAGACCAGTGATTGAACCCAAGCTACCTACATTGGCAATGCTGGGTCTTAACCACCAGACTGCTAGGGAACTCCCACTTACTGTCTTGTGAGTGGGTAAAAATTTCCAGCTATGTCAGTGAAATGATTATGGTTCAAGTGGCTTTCAGAAGGAAATTAGAGAGCTCTCATGGTGTGATCTGTGATAAGCATCTACAATCAATGGCTACACACTCACTACTGGGAAAGCAGACTTCTTTACCTTCTTTCTGAACACCTTGATTAGATTTAATTCAAGATGAAGTTTATAGAGTGGGCCAGCCTTCCCAATACCCATTATATTAACCCTCCTGGCCCTGTTCAGCAAGACGGGATTTCTGAGATTAACAACTCAGACAGCTGCTTCTCTGGCCTGTCTCCTCCTACAGAGGTAACCAAGAGGTAACTCAAGAGGTCCGCAGTCACAACTATACCGACCTGCAGCTAGGCATGAAACACACAGAAAAGAGGAACCTCAAAGACGCAATGAAGGCTAAGAGTTCCCAGGTGGCTCAATGGTTAGGACTCCAAGATTTCACTGCCAATGTTGAAGATTCAGTCCCTGATCCCAGAAGATCTTGTAAGGCATGTAGAAGGGCCTTAAGAAAAAAAGAGAGAGTGGTAGAATTTAAATTTATTGACTGCGTTGGCATTTTTTATGAAGAGATACTTCCTTCTTGATGGAAAACCAGGGAAAACTTCATTTGACCTGGACCTTTAAACTAACAGCTTAGGCACATTTCAAATAAAGGAATAAGGTACTATTTAGAAGTGAGAAAGCTGTGGAGATATTTGAAGAATAAAACACATGATCTGACAGTGGGTCAAGGTATTATCATAACAAAAAAAACTAGATTGTAACATTCTTTTTATCTAAGACATATTAAAAGACCCTGTTTGGCTTGTAAATATTCACCTTTGTTATTCTTTCTAGGTCGCCTGTTGTTTCTACCCGCTACACCTGGAGGGCAGATCAGAGGTGGCGGGGCTCGAGCTAAAAATTCATACTCCGTTCAAAGTTGTAAGCCAGCAGCTCCTGCTGAGTTGCCAAGGTCGGTGGCTGAGACTGCCTTCCAGAACTCTGACAATTTATGTGTCTTATGTGAGAATTTAGGGTGAGGTGTTTTGTTTGTTTTTCTGGAGAATAAACCCTTTATTTGTTCATCCCTTTAAGAAAAGTCAACCTGTTGAAAATGTACTTGTTCTAGGCTTCCTGCCGAATGCTTTATGTATTTTATCTTCTGAAGAGATAAAAAGGGAAGCCAAGGAAAAGAAGAAAAACATCTGAGTTAGGAAGCCAGAGCAGGAAAATTTTTAAAAAGCAGTTCGAACAAATAGTGAAAAATAAGGATAAAAAGGCAAGGGCTAAATTTAGGATGGACTGTTAAGAAAAAGGAGTGATAGTTTAACTTCTCTCTCTATTATATTTGTTTTTTCAGTTCCAGTCTTTTTTTTAATTATTTTTTAAATTTCATTTTTCATTGGAGGATAATTGCTTTACAATGATGGTCTGTTTCTGCTGTACAACAACATGAATCAGACACAAGTACATATATATATCCCCTCTCTTTCCCCTTTTTTAATGAGGAGGATGGGATTTGAGATTATTACAGATAAATATTTTGAGTACCATGTAAACAGGATTTAATATTGGTAAAGGACAATGCTAGACTGAAAAAAAAGAATGCAAAAGTAACTGCTGCTACTGCTAAGTCACTTCAGTCCTGTCCGACTCTGTGCGACCCCATAGACAGCAGCCCACCAGGCTCCCCCGTCCCTGGGATTCTCCAGGCAAGAACACTGGAGTGGGTTGCCATTTCCTTCTCCAACATATTGAAAGTGAAAAGTAAAAGTGAAGTCACTCAGTCGTGTCCAATCCTTAGCAACCCCATGGACTACAGCCCACCAGGCTCCTCCGTGGGATTTTCCAGGCAAGAGTACTGGAGTGGGGTGCCATTGCCTTCTCCAGCAAAAATAACTAGTTTTTTTTTTATATTTATTTATTTTTAATTGAAGGATAATTGCTTTACAGTATTGTGTTGATTTTTCCCAACAGCAACATGAATCAGCCATAGGTATACACATGTCCCCTCCCTCCTGAACGTCCCTTCCACCTCCCTCCCCGAGGTCGCTAGTTTTGTGTCTTGCTTTTGTCTTGTGACACTCTTTAGGAGATGCCTATCACGTAATCCTCCAGGAATTATTAAACATCTTTGTTCCAGGTGTACTATATCCAGTAAATTAGAAAAACAATTATCTCACATAGACATGTATTTTGCAGGTAAGGAAACAGCTGCTTTCGTGTGTATATGTTGCTTCCTCATCTTTTTAATGGAAAGGTCTGCTTTTCTCAAGGAATTATTAACATTTATCCCTAAGATTCTCACACCAAAAAACAGTTATCTTTAGGGGAAAACATGAGAGTAGCTAGTAAAA
>SJYC01116212.1:0-12749 GCA_006408675.1 Madoqua kirkii
CAGGCAGATTCTTTACCAGCTGAGCCACAAGGGAAGGCCTTGGAGGTATAGCAAAGAATAAAATATTCACCCAGCCACAGAGACTGAAATGCCTGAAGGTCCCTGACACTGGGCATTTTCTAGGAAATGCAAATTAGGACTCCACCTCAGACCTATCCCAAGAAGACTGTTAGGGTGGGGCCCAGAAATCTGTTTGAATAAGCTGAGATGATTCTAGTGTTCACTGAAGTTTGATAACCACTGGCCTAGATTTATTGTATGGATAGAAAGTGAAATGTGACCAGATCCCTACCTGATGATGAGAGGGAGGGACTGAGGGAGTAGCTGAATAGATCAAAGCTCCTAGGTTTCCATTTTTCTTGCTCTTTCCTCGAAAGGAAATAATCAGGATTACAAAGAAAGGGAAGCTTTACTCTGAAGAAAATCATATGTACACTCAGTCGCTCAGTCGTGTCGCACTCTCTGTGACCCCATGGACTGTAGCCCACCAGGCTCCTCTGTCCATGGAATTCACCAGGCAAGAATACTGGAGTGAGTTGCCATTCCCTTCTCCAAGGGATCTTCCCAATCCAGGGATCGAACCGAGGCTTCCCACATTGCATACGGATTCTTCACACTTTGAGTCACCAGGGAAGCTTCCTTAATCATGGTTTTCTTTAAATACCTAAGCTTGATTTTAGTATTTAGGGAAGCTTTAAAAACACATTTAGGGAAGCTTTAAAAACATATTGGAGAAGGAAATGGCAACCCACTCCAGTATTCTTGCCTGGAGAATCCCATGGATGGAGGAACTTGGTGGGCACAGGTCGCAAAGTCAGACACAACTGAGCGACTTCACTAAAAACATAAATACGATGCAGTGGTATAAAAGGGTAAGTCAAAAAAGCCAGGGCAATAAATAAATAAAATTAGAAAAAACAAGAATAGGTATGAATTTGGCGCATAGATAACTTACTCATGATCTCCTACTTTGTTTTCACTCGGCTCCTGTAAAAAAATTTAATCTCTATTTTCTGTCCTTCACTGATTTCTCCTTGTACTGGTTTGATTTAAAATATTTACTCAGAGTTAGATAAAATAGATACAGAGGAAATGATTATAAACGGTGGGAAGGTATTTCAAGTTGGGTAGTTAGAGAAAGGAATCTCAGAGGAAGTGATATTTGAGTTGAGAACTGTAGGGAGGAAAGAGGGATGAAAGAAAAAGCGAACGTGTTAGTTGCTCAGTGACCCCATGGACTGTAGCCCGACTCTTTGTGACCCCAACTGTAGCCCACCAGTCTTCTCTATCCATAGGATTCTCTGGGAAGGAGGCCAGATTGTTTAGAACTGTGTTAGCCTTTGGATTTTATCCTAAGTGCCATGGGAAGTTATTAGAAATGATTAGAGGGAATTCCCTCCAATGGTAGGACCCTGAGATTTCACTGCTGAGGATGCCAGTTCAATCCCTGGCTGGGGAGCTACAATCCACGAGCCACACAGCCACAAGACACACAGCCAAATTAAAAAAAAGAAAGAAAGAAACTTGATTAAGGTTTTAATAAAGTATTCTGGTTGTTTAATTCACAGACTTAGGGAACAAACTTTGGTTGCCAGGGTGCAAGGATCAGGTGAGGGATAGTTAGGGAGTTTGGGATGGACATGTCTACGTTGATATATTAAAAATGGATAACCCACAAGGGCTTACTGCATAGCACATGAAACTCTGCTCATTGTTATGTGGCAACCTGGATGGGAGTCTAGGGGTGTGGATACATGTATGTGTGTGGCTGAGTCCCTTGCTCTCTACCTGAAACTGTCACAACATTGTTAATCGGCTATACTTCAATATAAAATAAAAAGTTGCTGTTTTTTTTTTTTTTAAGCCCTTACCCCCCAAAAGATAGTATTCTGGCTATTGTCCTGAGGATTTGGAGACAGGAGTGGGACAGGATTGAGTATGAACTAATAGAGGTGAGGAATTGATGGTGGCTTACGTGGTGCTTCCAAATGAAATTTTAAAGTGAGTTTGGGGTCTGACTCAAGAATACTGGAATGGGTTGCCATTTCTTCCTCCAGGGGATCTTCCTGACCCAGTGATCAAACAGGCATCTATGCATTTGCTGGCAAATTCTTTATCATCTGAGCCACCAGGGAGTTGGGGGAAGGGAAGGCATTATTGATTAAAATCCAAAAGTGTTATAGGTATGTTAATATGGCGTGCTTATTAGACATTGAATTGCAGATGGGGAGTGGCGGGTCTAGGTAGATGATTAAATAAACGTTTGGAAGTAAATATGGATTACTTAGGGAGATATAGAACTAGAAGGGAAGGGACCAACACTGACCCTTGAAGCCTGTGAAAATTTAAAAGTTCAAAAGGATTCAAAGCCAAAAAAAAAAAAGAATGCTGAGAAACAGGAAAATTAAGTAGAAGGGATGTCATTTACAGGATCCTGATTGCAAAGAGAGGAAACTGTTCCCGGCCAACTATGTCGACTGTTGAGAGCTCAAGATAAGGCCAGGAGTGACCACTGACTTTCTAAAAGCCTTCATTTTTATAATGGATCAGTGTTCTGCTTTGTTTTTTCAGTCTAGGATATGTTCAGGGAGGCAAGACAAGCTACAGGGATTTGAAAAGACCCAGTAAAAAACGAGTAAATTCAAATCCAGATGATAGAGGGTAAATATTTGCAATTTGTATAATAAAGGGGTGGTCTATTCAATGTATATCTTAAAATTAAGAAAAAAAGACCAAAAACCTGTCAGGTAAAAAAGTTGAAAGGCTTAAACATGGTTCACAGAAATATTAAAAATAAACAAAACATTTTTACGAAGAGCTATTTCTAAACAGTTCCTCAAGACAAGAGGCATGATTTTTAAAATTTGCATGTCTCTTTAATTTTTGATTTGTATCTATTCTAGCACTCTATCCATTGCAATGTTATTTTAGCTGGAGTCCATGAAGAAAATCTGTTCTCACACTAGGACATAGTTGGGAAAGAGGGGATCATTCTATACCTTTTCAGATAATTATTTGTTTTTAAATATTAATGAATGTTGTGTCCTCGGTAACACTAAAGTTCACTGATTTTATACTTTGAATCCACTTTACCCTTTCATAATCTTGTAACGCTGAGCTTTTAGAAAATAACTTGTTGTTCAGTCAGTCGTGTCCGACTCTTTGTGACCCCATGGACTGCACTATACCAGGTTTCCCTGTCCTTCACCATCTCTGGGAGCTTGCTCAAACTCATGTCCATTGAGTCAGTGATGCCATTCAGCTATCTCATCCTCTGTTGTCCCCTTTTCCACCTTCTAACTTTCCCAGCATCAGAGTCTTTTCTATCAGTCATTTCTTCATATCAGGTGGCTGAAGTACTGGAGACAAGAATACTGGAGCTGATTGCCATTTCCTTCTCCAGGGGCAAGCAGGGAGTGCGGGAAGGGGGAGGGTCTTCCTCACCTAGTGATGGGCCCTGTGTCTCCCGCGTTGCAGCCAGATTGTTTAGCACTTAGCCACCCAGGAAGCGCATATATGTACATTTGTGCTGTGCTAAGCCACTTCAGTCGTGTCTGACTCTGCGACCTCATGGACTACAGGCCGCCAGGCTGCTCTGTCCACGGGATTCTCCAGGCAAGAATAATTGGAGTGGGCTGCCATGCCCTTCTCCAGGGAATCTTCCTGACCCAGGGATCTAACCGATGTCCCTTACGTCTCCAGCATTGGCAGGCAGGTTCTTTACCACTAGCACCATGGCCAGATCCCATATGTCCACATAAATACGTGCAATTTCCCTTCAGTGTTATTGAAAAGGTTTATTTACTTGGGGGGTTGTGGCTTCCTTCAAGTCTGCAATGCAGGCGGCCCGGGGTTCGATCCCTGGGTTGGGAAGATCCCCAGGAAATGACAACCCACTCCAGTATTCTTGTTTGGAGAATCCCATGGACAGAGGAGCCTGGTAGGTTATAGTCCATGGGGTCGCAAAGAGTCAGACATGACAGAGCGACTTAACTTTCTTTTCTTTGTTTTAGCAAACATCCTTCAACGGACAAGTCTCTGGTGTAACACGCCTTACCCTTCAGGCACAAAATGGCGCCTCAGTGAGGCATGCGCACTCGTGGAGCCCCGCAAGCTCCTCTCAGGCATGCGCGCCTCGAGGCCAGCCCCGAAAGGGAGCGCTTCCTTGGAACGCGGCGACACTCCACTTCCCCTCCGTCTGGTTGAAGGAGCCTCCTCGAGAGGTCCTCACTTTCTGGATCTCTGCAAGCAACTGGTGAGTGACGGATCCCTTTGGCATGCGACCGGAGTGCCTGAGGCCAGGCTCTCTCTGCTCTTAGTACCGAAGTTCCTTTCCTGCTCTTTCCAACAGTGTGCTCTCCTTTGAGGGCGATTTTTCTTTTTTTTTTTTTTAATGACTTCCTGGGAAGCACTTTGCTATTTTGTCACTTGTCAATTATTTTCAGTAACTTGAAATTCTCAGAGAACTTGACCCCTGGTGTAAGTCCTCGTGTCTCCTTCCTCAGGCTCGTGGCTGCAGGTTTGCGGATCCCGAGAGTCCAGGACCCTTGGCTGCGGAGGGCGGAGGCTGCGAGTGCGTCTGGCCTAGGACCCCGCACTCCGTTCCTGTTCTGCGCGTGGAGAGGTGTATTCCGCCTTGGAAACAGACTGATCATCTCCACCGAGGGCCGCCGCCTGCCGTGATGTCCAAGAGGCCCCGCTCCCGGTTAGAGCAAGACACCCCAGGAGGTGTCCGCTGTGAGGCCCGCCCGCAGCCGCTGCAGCTGTCCCGCAGTGGCGACCAAACGGCGGTTTGTGGCCACAGCCTCCCGCCCCAGGAGCGTGGGAGTCCCGTGGTGGTGAATGAAGTGCCAGAGGTGGCCGAGAATTACAGGGTAAGCTTCGTACGCATCCCAGACCACCCTGCCATTCTGGCTGCCTTTTTCCGTTAATCACCTTATTTGTTTGGGGAACAGGTATTCTGATCCTTCAAGGCCTTCTGATCCTTCCCTTAGTTGAGGTTGATCAACGGAATACTAGATAAGTACCATATGCAGACCTTCCTAGTGTCGCCAGGGCTATTGGCCTTTCAGTTGTCTAAGGTTAGGAATCTAGCTGTTGTAAAGCAATTACTGTGATATATTTCTCTGCAGAAGTTATTCCAGGAGATGTTGGACACATTGAAGGAGAAACTTGAAGCAGCTAAAATCATACTGGCTGATGAACAAGAAAGAATGGTGATGATGCAGGTCAGTGCTTATCTTGATTCTTGGGCGGAAATTACCTGTAATGTTGGCTAGCAAATAACATAAACAGCATCATAAGACAGCAGGAAAAGCTACTTAAAAATCTATAGGTAGGAAAAGTATTAATTCTTTCATATAAAGAACTCTTAAAAGTCAATAAGCAGGGGACTTCCCTGGAGCTCCAGTGGTTAAGATTGGACACAGTTCCACTTCAAGGGACATGGGTTCAATTCCTGTTCAGGGAACTAAGATACTGCAACAAAAACAAAACATCAGTAGCAGAAGACTAGAAACTCAATAGAGAAATTTTCAAAGACCTAAGAGCTCACAGAAAAGCAAATGCAGATAATCTTTTGAATAGACTGAATTGGTTCACACGTTCATGTTAAGAGAAATATAAATTAACTATGTTACATTTGTTAGGGAAATGGCATTTTTATACCTTATTTATAAATTAAAAAAAAGACTGATGGTGCAGTTAACAATGCCATAGGAGACTGAGCATCTTTTGTACTTTGGATGTGGCAGTGTAAATCCTGAAGCCATTTAAAGGTCAATTTAAGAATTTCTATTCCGGGTGTGTCAATAGGAGTTTGGGATTGACATACACTGCAGGAGGATTGCAGGCTGATTCTTTACTGCTGAGCCACCCAGGAAGCCCTAACATATTCACAGTACTACATATAAAATAGAAAATTAACAAGGATCTACTCTAAAGCACAGGGAACTATAGTCAATATCTTGTAAAAGTCTGTTAAGGGAACAGAAGCTGAAAAGTAATTATATAGACTGTAAGAGGGTGAGATCACAGGTAGGGAGTACCTGAAGGGGACTGTGTGCAATAATCTGGGCCAGGTGATGGGGAACTGTGGCGGGAGGGGTAGTGGAAGTGTTGAGAATAGTCAGGGTCTTGATAAATCTTCACTCAGAAGTGTCATGAGGTTAAATATGGTCATTTTGTTGTTGTTGTTTTGGCTGCACCGTGCTGCATGTGGAATCTTAGTTCCTGACCAGGGATCGAACCAATGCCTCTTCAGTGGACCTCCAGGGAAGTCCCTAAATACAGTCGTTAAGCCAGCTACTCCCAATATATGTCTGTAGCTCAGACTTTCCAAGTAGTGGGCTTTCAGGTCCAACTTTCTGCCTAGTGTCTCTCCTTGGATGGCTGACTTATCAAAATCAACATATCATAAACTGAGGATACACTGATACACTCCCCATGTCTAGAATCTGTCCCATCCATAGTTTCCATTTTATGTTTTGGCAACTCTGTTCTTTATCTAACAGCCTTGGGGTCACCCATTGATTATTCTTCTCCTCTCATCCACTGTCCAAAGCATCAGCAAAAGCCCTTAGTCCTACCTTCCAGTTTTCCTGATTTCCTGCTCTTTGGTCCTGAAGTTGTGTAGATTCCTCAGTTTCCTGTCAATGAACATGTCTCTATCTGCATTTTATGTTTTAAAATTGTGTTGATATCTTGGCTGATGTTGAGCCTGAAATTCCCTTTGTCCTTTATATCTATGCCTATTATTTCCTCCCCAGTACTTTATATTTGCTGGGATTTATATTAGAATTATAGTAATTGTCTGTAGTATTTAACCTGAAATCTCATTTCTGTGTCTATGATGAAGAAGGAGGAGCAGAATTTTAAAGAAATGATTGAGGCTGAATATAGCATAAGGATCCGGTTGATAACTGAAGAAAATGAGATGAACTTGCGAAGCCTGCAAGGCAGATTCAACCTGAATTTGAGAGAAACCAGTCAGAACCAACTGATGGAGTTTGCCACGAACCTAAAGGAGAAGTTCCAGGAAACACTACAGGTGAGATATGCATTGTGGCATCTTATAATATTTGGGAAATGAAAGAAAGAAGAGTTAAAATAGCACAACGACTGACAACTATGCTTTTATTAAAATCATGTGTGTGTGTGTATATATATATATATATATATATATAGTCAACCCACAGTTCTATTCCTTATAATTTGTTTTACAGATACATTTGCCTGTGTATAAAAAGACACATTCATAAGGGATGTTGTAAAATGATATCAGTATAGAGCCATGGCTTAGAGATAGTTTTTGAAGCCAAACTGATGTGATTTATAACCGGGTTCTATAATTTAGCAGTCTAGTTGGCCACTTTCCCTGGTGGCTCAGTGGTAAATAATTTGCCTTCAATTCAGGAGACACAGGTTCCGTCACTGGTCTGGGAAGATCCCCTGGAGGAGGAAATGGCAATGCACTCCAGTATTCCTACCTGGGAAATCCCACAGACAGAGGAGTCTAGTGGGCTACAGTCCATGGGGTCCCAAAATGTTGGACACAGATGAGGGACTGAATGACAATAGGTGGCCTTAGACATTCTGCTTAAGCTCTGACTTAGTTTCCTTAGATGTAAAAGGATAATGGCCCCGAGTTCATAATATTGTGTAATAATCTACATGAAGCTCTTTAAACAGTGTTTGTACATGTGTACATAATTGTGTGATGTAAGTGTAAGTTTAGGTGTTGTTATTACTTTAACATTTGTTGAAAGCAGGAGAGTGGATTCGACCTGTATCCATCAATATTGGACTCATGCAATGCCTTGTGTAGGACATACAATGGCATGCTCTTTAGCCTTTAGAAAAGATAACATGGTTCTATGTGTATGGATAAGAAATACTCTCCAAGAGCATATTATCTATTAAGAAAAAAAGCAAGTTGCCAGATCATCTGTGGAATATGACATCACTAGTGTTAGAAAAATAGCATGAACATTCTCATACGTGCTGAGATGGAGCATCTTTGCAAGAGTAGGAAGGAACCTGGTATCAGTGGTTTGATTATGTTTTTTATTATAGGTTGAATTTAATTTTTAATTAAATTATAATAAGTCTTAGTTTTAATGGAGGAAGTAGAAACTTCCTGAACAAAACAGAACAGCCAAAAAAAAAAGTGGCCTGTTTTAGGTCCAAGTTGTGAACTGATTAAGTAGATAGAAGGATACTGTCAAATCAACATAGATACAGTATGTCAGAGAATCAAGGGTCTGTTGAGGTGTCTTGCTTGACACAGAGGAATATCCTGGCCTTACCCAGTGACATTTGTTTCTGGCTTGGCAGGCAATAGACTGGGTTTTTAAAGAGATGGTTGAATTAGCCAGTAAGAGAAACTGCCGGTTGTTGAATGGTAATACAGAGATGCTTCTGCAGAGACTGAACTTTCTGGGGAGAGAGAACATGAAGAAACTGAAGGAGAGTGAAGTCAGGCTTTCTGAACAGATCTGCAGCCTCCAGCAGATCACGGCGGAGCTTGAGAAGAAGTGTAGGCAGCCCGCCTCAGTGTTGCTCCAGGTGAGTCTGGAAATAACCTTCACTACAGTATCTGAGAAATGAGACGTGGATAGTACTCATTAGGAGTCAGTGCTGGAACACAGTACCCAGTGATCTTCAGGCACACTGGAAGACTGTCAAAAGCATTATGACTCATCCTAAAATCATAATATGTACAGAGCTGCTTCACTGATCAATAGTTAAGTTTGAATTGACGTGCCCTTTACTAGGGTAAGTGGCCTTCCCCAGTGACTCAGCGGTAAAGAATCTGCCTGCAGTGCAGATTTCCAGCCCTGGGTTGGGAAGATCCTCTGGAGGAAGAAATGGCAACACTCTCCAGTATTCTTGCTTGGGAAATCCCATAGACAGGGGAGCCTAGCAGGTATACTCCATAGGGTCACAAAGAGTTAGTCATGACTCAGACACACACACATTGGGAGTGAGAATGCAGAGTCCAGAGCATCCAGACTCAGCACACACAGACGCAGAGTCCAGTGAGTGCAGGGCATTCCCAGTATATTTTAAATTTTGCTCAGGAGCATGCCTTGGGACTTCCCTGGTGGTTCAGATGGTAAAGAATCCGTGTACAGTGCAGGAGATCTGGGTTTGATCCCTGGGTTGGGAAAATCCCCTGGAGGAGGGCATGGCAACCCACTCCAGTATTCTTGCCTGGAGAATCCCATGGACAGAGGAGCCTGGCAGACTACAGTCTGTGGGGTTGCAAAGAGTCGGACACGATTGAGCAACTAAGCACAGCACAACATGGTTACCATTTTCAATAAGTACATTTTTATATTTTAAAGACAATCTAGATGTACCTGGACATAAACAGTTAAGTTCTGTCTTAGAGCCAAGCCTCATTCCAGACAGCACAGACAGGTGTGACCTAGTTACGTTCAGTTCCTGACCTGGTTCCTACCACCGTCCCCAGCGTAGCAGGCTAAGTTCCTGCCACCCCCAGTATAGAAATCAGGTAGATGGGCAGAATTTGAATGAGGCGCATCCTCTATGTGAAGTAGAGAGGATTATTTCCCTTGGGAATATAACAGTGATTTCAAGCATTTTTCTGACTTCCTGTTCGGTGTTGAAATTTGATATCTGAGAATTAGCACCAGGAGGCTGAAGGAATTACTTGGAAATTGAGTTTTGTTATTATGAGAGAAAGTATTTTCATGAGCACAAGTCACAAAAGACTTGGCTCAAATACCCCCTAGTAATTTTTTTCCTCTTTTTTCATCCTATAGAATGCAAAATATGCTTTGGAAAGGTAAGTTAATCATTTTGGAAACATTTGGGTCAGGTTCACAGTCTGATATGTGAGCACACAAGGTGGAGGTGTTGGGATGCGGGTAGCAAGGCCATAAAATGAGAACCATCTACTGGGCAGAGGAGCCTGGGGTCTGCATGGATAACTGAGATAATCATTTCTTTAACAGGAGTGAGTCACTACTGTATCAGTTTCTACAGCCCGCCCAGATCACAGACCTGAGTTTGTGCCAAATAACAGGAATGAGCAAAATGCTCAAAGTGCTGCAAAGTAAGTTGACACATGTCCATGATCACAGGGCACTTTACATTTGTATAAATTCCAGATAGCTGAAGTACTTAAAGAGACTCTCTATTTGCAGATATTTCTCCCATGGTTTGTGTTTTCATTCACCTAGTAGTATCTTTTGAAGGCAGAAGTTTTAGATTTTGAAGTTCAGTTTATCATTTTCTTTCCTATGGTTTGTGCTTTTTGTGGCCTAAGAAATTGACTGCAACAAAGATTTCCTTCTAGAAGTTTTACAGTTTTAGTTTTTGCTCTTAGGTCTATTATTCATTTAAAGTTAATATTTACATACTATTCAAGATATGGTACAACTCTTCTCCTTTTTTGTATATATGTGTATTCAATTGTTCTAACATCATTTGTTGAAAATCACTTGAAAATGAACACTGATCATTATTTATCCTTTTGCTGATATCATACTGGCTTGATTGATTATTCTGTAGAAAGTCTTAAAATTGGGCACTGTGAGTTCTCCAGATTTTTTCTTTAAAAATAATTTTGGCTACTCTAGATCTTTCTCCACATAAATTTTAAAATGAGCTTGTTGACTTCTACAAAAAGCCTGCTGGGGTTTTGGTTGGTGTTACACTGAGTCTGTAGAACAATTTGGGGATAAGGTGATACATCTCCATTTATTTAGGTCATCTTTGATTTCTCTCAGTGGTGTTCTATAGTTTTCAGCTAATATTGTACATATTTAATTAGACAGATACCTAAGTGGTTTTTAGTTCTGTTAGTGAAATTAAATATCAGTTTCTTTCTTTCTTTCTAGTCTGTAAGCCTTTTCTATATTTTTCTTGCCTATTGCACTTACTAGGACCTTCAACGTAATGGTAAATAGGAGTGGTAAGAATCTTTTTCTTGATCTTTGGGAGAAAAGATTGTCTTTGACCTTTAATATTCAGTTCAGTTCAGTCACTCAGTTGTGTCTGACTCTGCTACCCCGTGAATCGCAGCACACCAGGCCTCCCTGTCCATCACGAACTCCCAGAGTTCACTCAGATTCACGTCCTTCGAGTCAGTGATGCCATCTAGCCATCCCATTCTCTGTCGTCTCCTTCTCCTCCTGCCCCCAGTCCCTCCCAGGATCAAAGTCTTTTCCAGTGAGTCAGCTCTTCACATTAAGTGGCCAAAGTACTTGAGTTTCAGTTTTAGCATCATTCCTTCCAAAGGAATCCCAGGACTGACCTCCTTCAGAATGGACTGGTTGGATCTCCTTGCAGTCCAAGAGACTCTCAGGAATCTTCTCCAACACCACAGTTCAAAAGCATCAGTTCTTTGGTGCTCTTCCACAGTTGCCTTTTGTCATGTTGAGGAAGTTCCCCATCTATTCCTGATTCAGTAAAATTTTGTCTCATAAACAGATATTGAACTTAAGAGATGTTTTTGTCTGTATCTACCAATATATCCATTTTTTCTTCATTAATGTGAATTATGTTTGCTTCATATGTTGAGCCAACTTTGCATTCCCAGGATAATGTTTTATCCATTTTATATATTGCCAAAGTGTATGTACTAATGTTTTCAAAAGAATTTTTGCATTTATGTTAATGCATATTTTCTGTACCTTTCTTTCCTTGTAATCATCCATTGGCATTTAAATATTTTATTTCTAGATAATCTTATTTAGTTGTCAAACCCACTTAGTCTTGCTTTTTTTAGATTACTGTATTCTATGGGAGTAATTTTTCTTTTTTCTTTAAACATAGAAGGAAAATTTATTGTAGAGTTTATGCCTGGCAATTCCAGTATGTAAAGTTCTTCAGATTTTTTTCTGCTAGTCTCACTTTGCTGCTGCTGCTGCTAAGTCACTTCAGTCGTGTCCGACTCTGTGCGACCCCATACACGGCAGCCCACCAGGCTCCCCCATCCCTGAGATTCTCCACGAAAGAACACTGGAGTGGGTTGAGATTTCCTTCTCCAATACATGAAAGTGAAAAGTGAAAGTTAAGTCGCTTAGTTGTGTCTGATCCTCAGCAACCCCATCACTTTGAGTGTGTGGTTAATGATTTTTTTTCAATACTGAGCTTTCCTTTTTCCTTAGATATTATTTTTAGAAGTTTTTTTCAGATAGCAATAAAAGGTGTACATTCTTCCAGAGACAATTTGCATTTATTTCTGCTGGTCTTCTGAAAATCCTAGGATCTTGGGACAAGCTGAAATGTAAAATTCAAGGCTTGTGGTTTTTAAGACCACTTTAATACTGATATGAATTAGGTCCAGAGATGCATCTTCACTTGCCCATAAAAGTTTCTAGTGGATTAGATGGTAAAGAAAGAAATCAATGACTAATACAGTTTTATGGCTTGACCAACTATAAAGTGATGTGTTCCACTAAAAAGTAGAAACTGAGAAGGGATAGGTTTGGAGTTCCATTTTGGAAGGCAAATGTTTGAAATTCCCGTGTTTTGTCCATCTGGTATTTGTCATCTTTTTAAAGGAATAAGTCACAAACATAATAGTTAAGTTTAGTTACTCAGTCGTGTCTGACTCTTGGCGACCCCATGGACTGCAGCACACCAGGCCTCCCTGTCCCTCGCCAACTCCTGGAGCTTGCTCAAACTTGTGTCCATCAAGTCACTGATGCCAGCCAACCATCTCATTAACATATAGAAGATATTTAAAACTGAGGCTAAAATGAAGTCACTTAGGG
>SJYC01116213.1:0-27419 GCA_006408675.1 Madoqua kirkii
TTTAATACCCTCTCTAGGTTTGTCATAGCTTTTCTTCCAAGGAGCAAGCATCCTTTAATTTCAGAACTGCAGTCACTGTCTGCAGTGATTTTGGAGCCCCCCAAAATAAAATATGTCACTATTTCCACTCCTCCCCTTCTATTTCCCATGAAGTGATGGGACTGGATGCCATGATCTTAGTTTTATGAATGTTGAATTTTAAGCCAGCTTTTTCACTCTCCTCACTCACCTTAGTAAGAGTCTCTTTAGTTCCTTTTCCCTTTTGGTCATTAAGGTGGTATAATCTAAAGCCTCTTGATGAAAGTGAAAGAGGAGAGTGAAAAAGTTGACTTAAAGCTCATGGCAAATAGATGGGCAAACAGTGGAAACAGTGTCAGACTTTATTTTGGGGGGCTTCAAAATCATTGTAGATGGTGACTACAGCCATGAAATTAAAAGACGCTTACTCCTTGGAAGGAAAGTTATGATCAACCTAGATAGCATATTCAAAAGCAGAGATGTTACTTTGCCAACAAAGGTCCATCTAATCATGACTATGGTTTTTCCTGTGGTCATGTATGGATGTGAGAGTTGGACTTTAAAGAAGGCTGAGCGCTGAAGAATTGATGAACGGTGGTGTTGGAGAAGACTCTTGAGAGTCCCTTGGACTGCAAGGAGATCCAACTAGTCCATTCTGAAGGAGATCGGCCCTGGGACTTCTTTGGAAGGAATGATGCTAAAGCTGAAACTCCAGGACTTTGGCCACCTCATGAGAAGAGTTGACTCACTGGAAAAGACTCTGATGCTGGGAGGGATTAGAGGCAGGAGGAGAAGGGGACAACAGAGGATGAGATGACTGGATGGCATCAGCGACTCAATGGACGTGAATCTGAGTGAACTCTGGGAGTTGGTAATGGACAGGGAGACCTGGTGTGCTGTGATTTATGGGGTCGCAAAGAGTCGGACACAACTGAGCGACTGAACTGAACTGATCTACATATCTGAAGTTGTTGATATTTCTCCAGAAAATCTTATGTCAGCTTGTGATTCATCCAACCCAGCATTTTGTGTGATATACTCTGCATGTAAGTTATATAAGCAAGGTGACAACATACAGCCTTGACATACTCCTTTCCTAATTTTGAACCAGTCTGTTGTTCCGTGTTCAGTTCTGTTTATTCTTGACCTGCACGCAGATTCCGTCCTTTCTCAGGAAGCAGGTCAGGTGGTCTAGTATTCCCATCTCTTTCAGAATTTTCCAGTTTATTGTGATCCACACAGTCAAAGGCTATAGCATAGTAAATAAAGCAGAAATAGATGTTTTTCTGGAACTCTCTTGCTTTTTTGAAGATTCAGCAGATGTTGGCAATTAGATCTCTGGTTCCTCTTCCTTTTCTAAACAGCTTATACATCTGAAAGTTCTTGATACACATACTATTGAAGCCTAGCTTGAGGGATTTTGAGCATGACCTTGCTAGCATATGAAATGAGCACAACTGTATAGGGTTTGAACTTTCTTTGGCATTGCCCTATTGTTAATATAGTCTAATATAGTCAGTAGTATAATTAATAATAGGCCTGGTAAGTAAATTTTGTTATTTGCATGCCACTCTGACCTCTCTGCCACACTGAATATATGCACACACCTTCAGTCATTCAGCCATTTCTGACTCTTTGCCACCCCATAGACTGTAGCCCACCAGGCTCCTCTGTCCATGGAATTTCCCAGGCAAGCCACTGGAGTAGGGTACCATTTCCTAATCCAGAGGATCTTCCCCACCCAGGGATCAAACCCAGGTCTCTTGTGTCTCCTGCAATGGCAGGCAGATTCTTTTTATCACTGTGCCACCTGGGAAGTCCTCTTTTTCTTGGAGATCACTACGACACAGGATACAGAAAACTCCCTTGCTTCATTTCCATATTTGTGTGTCTATTTTTTAGGATGTTTTAATATTCTATTGTTTTTCTGTCCCCTGTGAATGGACGTTGGAGTTGTTTAAAATATCTTACCACTAGAAATAATGCTACAGTGAATAATCTTGTGCCTATTTTATTTCTGAAGATGTATCTTTTGAGATTCCTAGAAATGAGATTATTGAATAAGACAACAAAATGTTTTTGAGATATTGAGAAGTGTTCAGACATCATACATGCACATTTTGTACTCAGACCAGATATATGAGAATATCTCTTTCTAGTCTTTCCAATAGAGATACTGTCAAATATAAATTTTTGCCAAATTGATGGGTATGACATAGCATTTCACTACTGTTTTAGTCTGTGTAATACTTACTATGAGGTAAACATCTTCTTTTTAACATTTTAGGGCCAGTTGCTTCTATTTTAATAATGAATTGTGTGTTGTGTTTTTTTTTTTATTCTGGAGTTTCTTAGATTTTGTTTCTAAACATTAGTTTTGTTTATATTATTATGCTTTTTCCTCTTCAAAGAATCATGTAATATGTATATTGACTATCCATTGCCTATCTTCTATACTCAATTACAGTAATTATAATTTTTACCTACTTCTTATTTTGATTTCATTTATTTGAGTTTCTTCTAAATCCTAGCATCAATGTCCCATTTGGTAGAATATGCTCTCCCTGGGTTTCCTTTTAAGTCATTCTTTATTTTAAAGAAATTTTTGCCTTTTTTCTTCCATTTGTTTCTTTTTGCAATCAGTCAACAGCTATTTCAATCTTCCTTCTGTTTATCCACTTTTATTCAGAATACTTGAGTTTCTGATCTGTGATTTTCTTTCTTGACCATAATTACTTGCTTAACTCACGGTAATTGCTTTTATTGATTTCAATTTCCAAATCATGGGTCACATTATCTTGCCCCTTTACAGCAAGACTCAGGAACTCTCTACTTGAGCCCATTAACATGTTTCTCCCTTACCTTGGAAGAGTTTCCTCTCTCTCTCTCTTTGTTTTTATTTATTTTTAACTATGGTCACAGATGTTTTCAGCCTCTGAGGAATTGTTTTCCCTCTTCACCCCTTTTCTAATTTCTTCACCACAGGAGATTTTTCTTCTCCCTCCATCATTGTCCACCATCTTCCATGAGTTGATGCCAAGAATGAAGTAATGCCTAAAGTTCTCCAAGATTCGTTCTCAGCTTTCATGCCCTAATCTCAGATGCAGTTCACTGCTTTGGGCACATGAAGGGCTGGCCCAAATGGAAAGGATTTACCTGTGCTCAGCCATGGGTATTCTGGGGTTGTATAGAAGGTGATGGCACCCCACTCCAGGCTTAACAGCAGCAGCAGTATAGACACCGAAGGACCCAAGGGAAAGAAGTTCATGTGAACAGAGACTTTTTCTGTGAATTTGACTCTTTTGAATTGTAAGACATCATTCCAACCCAACAGAGACACTGGAAGGGTTTTTTTTTTTTTTTGGTTTTATTTTATTTTTTAATGTTGATCTTTTTCTCTTTACCCCCATTTATGGTACATTTATTCTTTTCTGCCATTTTATTAGGAATGAAACCAAATGTGGATATTTCTTACCTAGATTTTGTCTCTCTATGAAATTTAGTTTACTTGGGATTTTTGTTCCCTCAGCTATTCTGGTGGGTTTTTAGAAACTGTAATTTACTTTATTTCATTATTTTTAGCTTACTGTTCCTTTTTTTTCCCCTGATGTTTAGGTTATGCCAGCTAAAAACATATATACAATCTAGAAGTGGTAGATTATATTCTATGGATTTTTTAGGACTTAATGTTTGGGAGACAGATTCTCAGATAGCTCTGAGTGACTAGTCTGAAGAGGTAAGGCAGGGGTCAGGATACATAGGAGTTTTTTACCACAAAGAGAAGGTTGTCTGAACTTCAGAGGATTATTATTAATTAAAGAAAATCAGACATTTCGATAAATGAATGTAGCACTCCTCTGTGTATCGGAATATGTGAGAGTCATTGAAATCACTCTTGATGTTCACCTTAGCTATCTAGGGCCTGCATCCTTTCCTTTCACATCCTGCGTTCCCTCACCCTGGCAGGGTGGCTGCGGTTGTCGAGGGCTTGGCAGGGGACAGCCCATTCTGTCCCCATCCTGCCTTCCCTTGGGGCTCACCACGGGACAGGGGATGGATGCAGCGGCTTGATGGCTGCTCATGCCTTGTTTACTGATACAGCAGAGAGTATTTTTCATTCATAGGTAGAAGAGATGGTCTCCTTCAACATCTTACACCCTCTCTGAAAACTCATTAGAATTTGTTTTAAAGGATTAAACTTGCCTCTTACTATAATAGAAAATTAATCTACTGCTGCTGAACTTAGAAGCACTAAAATGCTATCTATTGTTTTGGCCGTACTATCAGCCTAAGATTCTTTATTTAGCTTGGGTAGTAGATATCCTTTTTTTTTTTTTTTGCTGTGCTTAATCCATGTGAAAACTCCTGGATCTACTCTGGCATTTATAGAAAACAGATATTTCAGCCACAGAATACTCTTCTTGAGTTAAAATTCTATATAATTATCATTAAGTGACCAAGTAAAATTTACTTTTCCAATGAACCAAGTGTTCAATAGTACACATGGCAGAGCTGATGTCATTGTTTTTGTAGCAGTAATTAGTCATTTGTTTGGTATAACAAATGCATAAATACTTTCATGTACATTTTTTTATTATATTTTTACTACATTCCTACAAGGTAGAGGGAAATGCAGCCTGCTCTGGTTTCTCGCCTGGGGACTCCCACGGACAGGGGAAGCCTGGCGGGCTGCAGTTCACGGGGTCGCAAGAGCTGGACATGAATTAATGACTACACCACCACCACCACCACAAGGTAGTAAGTAAGTAAGGTGAAGAAGTTAATATCTGCAAGTCATTCAGATAGCCGCTTAACTGTCTCTCTCAAATATCTGATTTTAAAGACCTCATATTTTGTCTTATTTAGGGCTTGTCTAATACCTTAGCTTTTCAAAATAGGTAAAACAGAAAAAAGACGAAGTAAGCAAAAATATACCAAATAAAGGAACATAAAAGAAATAAGTGTATGAAAAATGTATGCATAACATTTCTGCTCATTTATCACACGAGGTATTTTCTTGAAAACAAGAGTAGTAAATGAATCAGTATTATATGGGTGATTTAAAAACTAATCCCTTTGAAAAATTTGTTACTTAAGTCCAACTGAAATTTAGAGGAGTCTAGTAGGTATACTCTTTCAGGCATTTATTAAAATTGTCCTTAGGGTCCAATTGTAGCTATTTCTAGGTTTAGAGTAATATAAGAGAGATCCCTTTACTATCCTCACCGAAAGCCACCAGGGGAAAAATGCAGTTTCAGTTTTTGCTACATGAGGTACCTGAACTTAGCATTTACTGGATGCCTTCTTTGGCTGGGCATATTGAAAATTTTTCATTTATTCCTAGTATCTATTTCATAAATGAGAAAAATGATGCTTAAAGTAGATTTTAAAAAGAGAAAAACCTGCATAATGTTACACAGCTAATTAGTGATTGTAGGATTTTAATCACATGTAGTTGACATGAGAATCCCCTTGGTTTTCTCCCTTGATTAGGCAACTCAGTCATAAACAATTTTAAAGAAAGCTTTATATCTGTTTTACCAAGGGTATATTTCCTTATGGTCCTTGAGTTCACTTTAATCCTGTCTTTGCTTTTGACTTAATTGCTTTTTAAATATAGGATTAACTGCCTTCAAGGAAAAACAATTTAAACAGAACAAGTATTTGTTTATATTCAGCTTCACACATCCAGTAGAAGCAAGGAATAATAGAGGTCACCTTTTCATATACTTGTGTTGTACAGAAAATAAGGTTTCCCAAGATCACAGTCAGGAAAGAAGCAGGTCTGAAACCAGATCTCTAATATCACAAATCTGTGTTCTTCCCAATTAAGAAGACTATATACTTGCCTTTTCCCTCAATCTCTCAACTATTTTTTTTTCATAAAAATCCTGCAAGAAAATGATGAACTTCAGGTTTTCTTCCTTACAATAGAAAATAATAAATCAACATATACTATGTAATGTATGATAGTGAAGGACAGGGAAGCCTGGCATGTTGCAGTCTATGGGTCACAAAGAGTCAGGTGTGACTGAGCTACTGAACAACACTGTTGGAGTGAAGCAGTTTTCCTCTACCCCTCTTGATTCTTTTGGCTGGTCTAACAAATAGTTCTGTGTGAATTCTTCTTGAGGTCCCTCAAATGTTGTGACGTTCCTTGCCTTTTGGGGAAGGAACCTTCCTTACTCACATGGTTAGGCTGCTGGGAACCCTGTAAAGCTATTTGTCCAAGTGGTTTTATTGATTCCATGAGGGGCTTAGCAGGTGATGCTAGTGGTAAGGAACCACCTGCCAGTGCAGGAGGTGCGGGAGACTCAGGTTTGATCGCTGGGGTCGGGAGGATCCCCTGGAGGAGGGCACGGCCAACCACTCTGATATTCTTGCCTGGAGAATTTCATGGACAGAGGAGCCTGGCAGCTACAGTCCATAGAGCTGCAAAGAGTCAGACATGACTGAAGCTGCTTAGCCCACTTGCAGGCATATTTCCATGAATATCACTGAAGATAAAACACATTTGTAAGAGGCTTTTGCAAAAGCATCTAACAGGCATAGAGAATAGACTTATGGATGTGGGGAGAGGGGAGAAGAGGGAGAGGTGTATGGAAAGAGTAACATGGAAACTTGCATTACCATCTGTAAAATAGATGGCTAATGGGAATGTGCTGTATGGCTCAGGAAACTCAAACAGGGGCTCCGTATCAACCCAAAGGGGTGGGACGGGGAGGGAGATGGAAGGGAGTTTCACGAGGGAGGGGACATATGTATACCTATGGCTGATTCATGTTGAGGTTTGACAGAAACAAATTCTGTAAAGCAATTACCCTTCAATAAAAAAGTAAAATAAATAAATAAATAACTGTCTGTGAATGATAAATGATTTTAAAATGTCCATCATTAAATGTCTGTTTCACTGCAATACAAATGACAAGGATATTTGACTATCACTGAAACACATAATATCTTAAGATAATAACTGTAACTGTGACTGATAACATTATATTTGGACATACCCAAATTTCAAAAGTTTGATATGATCTTTAGAATATTTATATTAATAACATTTACTTACTTATACAATATAATCTAAGAATTTTACCATCATTTATTTAATAATACTTCCCATATAATTGACATACCAAATAAGCCTAATTCATTTAATCTCTCTTTCATAAGTAAAGAAAACAGATCTTTGGAGGTGTTCCAGGAGCCCTTTGGAAAAGCCCAAAGTTATTTTTAGGTCAATAAGACTTCGTTTAGAATTTGATTTGGGGAAAGTTTGTCAAGAATATCAGAAATCTTTTAAAACAAATAGATAATGGAGCATTACTCAGCCATTAAAAAGAAGACATTTGAATCAGTTCTAATGAGGTGGATAAAACTGGAACCTATTATACAGAGTGAAGTAAGCCAGAAAGAAAAACACCAGTACAGTATACTAATGCATATATATGGAGTTTAGAAAGATGATAACGATAATCCTGTATGTGAGACAGCAAAAGAGACACAGATGTATAGAACAGTCTTTTGGACTCTGTGGGAGAGGGGGAGGGTGGAATGATTTGGGAGAATGGCACTGAAACATGTATAATATCATGTATGAAATGAGTCACCAGTCCAGGTTCAACGCATGATACAGGATGCTTGGGGCTGGTGTACTGGGATGACCCAGAGGGATGGTATGGGGAGGGAGAAGGGAGGGGTGTTCAGGATGGGAAACACGTGTACACCCATGGCAGATACATGTTGATGTATGGCAAAACTGACACAATATTGTAAAGTAATTAACCTCCAATTAAAATAAATAAATTTATTTAAAAAAACAATCAAATAGAATCATAAGTCACTGTTAAATAATGTTTAGTTATCCATTTAACCAAAGTGACAAAGGCTTTATGGGAAAATAAAGAAATGTAAAGAGCTGTAAAACTCTTTTATATTGAAAAGGCTGGTTTTTTTTTCCCTAAGTTATCAAAGACATTTTAAAGACAAAATATTGAATCTTTGTTTTTCTAGACAGATTACATTAAAGGTAAAGAAAATCTTTGTTTACAATTTCTCATTAAGAGCAGATCAATAATCAAAGAAACCTTTGCTTTTTAAACAGAGAGATAAAGTTCACATTAGTTTTTCACCAGCTAACTTTGTATATTAAAGCTCACTTAATTCAATTTATTCCAGTCTTAGACCTAACCATACATAAAGTCTGTTTTCAAAGATTTATTTATTTCCCTTCAAAAACAGAACAATTTTTCTCCAGTATCCTAAGCTTTTGTAATATCTATAATCATTTGAGAGGAATTAGTGAGTTTAGGATTTGGTAGAGATAGGTGGGCTTTGTCTTATTTCTAGGGTTGTACTTCTGGTTTTTTTCAAGGCAAAGATAGTTGTTTCTGTTAGCCCTTGAATATGAGTTTCCAGAGGGTTTATTTCTTGTCTCCTTGTGGGAGGGTCTGGGGAATTGCTGAGGAATTAGATAACTTTTTTTCCCCTTTAAGAAGGGACATTTACAATGGATCTTTGGTTTTAGTCTAATTTATGTTCTTTCATATTAATAGGGAATTCTCTAAGTTTAACCATCAGATATAGATATAACATGAGGTGTGTGTGTCTTCTCCTTTCAATTAGCCCCTCCCCAAAGTACCAATGACAGCTGTTTATGATGAGGACTCTCAGAATAACTTTTTAGTTTTTTAAAGTAGACAATTTTATAGGGGGTTTCTCTGGAGGCTCAGATAGTAATGAATCTACCTGTAATACACGAGGACTGGGTTCAATCCCTGGGTCAGGAAGATCCCCTGGAGAAGGAAATGGCAACCTACTCAGTTATCTTGCCTGGAGAATCCCACGGACAGAGGAGCCTGGCAGGCTAAAGTCCATGGGGTCACAAAAAGTCGTATATGACTGAAGTGAACTAGCACGCCTCAGGCAGCTTTGAAGACCCATCATCTGATTATTGACAAGTAAGATCTTATATTATTCTCAAATAGGGGCTGAGACAAACTTTTTTATGGCATAACCAAGGATGCAAGAGGCATCTCACAAGAGACTATGTAGCCTCACAGGGTCCAGAAATTTCACTTCCAGAGCTAGCCTAAAAGAGTAAAACTCTGTGCTGCTACAAGTTCTAAGAACGGTGTGATGAAAATGGTGTCCCCCATTTCCCATTAGAATGTGTGACACCTCTAGTTGTAGACCCACTAATCTGTGACACTGAACAGGCTACTAGAAATATACTTTTTAGCACTAATAAATAAATCAGAAAGATTACTCAGTCTTACAAAGGCCACTTATGGGCTAGGACAAAATTCCTTATGAACTGGAGTGGCTGGACAAGGAGACTGCTGTTTGACTTCTTGCTCTGAACTCCATTTTACTCAACTGGTCACCGGTTACACCCCAGTAAGTGTACTGTTTAGATGGCAGAGACCGGAGAGCATATTCTCACTGTCACAAGGCTAAGTTCTAAGGATATGGAACAAGAAGGAAAAACCCCAGCCAGTTTTTACATGAAACACCCACAAGCCTTGTTTAAATAAGCCTTACTCTGATGAGGCATGAACTCACCCGTCTGTGAGGCCAGCTCAAATAGCAGATTGATCAGATCAGCTCAGCCGCTCAGTCCTGTCTGACTCTTTGTGACCCCATGGACTGCAGCACGCCAGGCTTCCCTGTCCATCATGAACTCCCAGAGCCTACTCAAACTCATGTTCATTGAGTCAGTGATGCCATCCAACCATCTCAACCTCTGTTGTCCCCTTCTCCTCTCGCTTTTAATCTTTCCCAGCATCAGGGTCTTTTCCAATGACTCAGTTCTTCACATCACATGACCAAAGTATTAGAGCTTCAGGTTCAGCATCAGTCCTTCCAATAAATATTCAGAACAGATTTCCTTTAAGATTGACTGGTAGGATCTCCTTGCTGTCCAAGGGATTCTCAAGAGTCTTTTCCAACACCACAATTCAAAGGCATCAGTTCTTCAGTACTCAGCTTTCTTTATAATCCAACTCTCACATCAATACATAACTATTGAAAAAATCATAGCTTTGACTACACAGACCTTAGTTGGCAGAGTATTGCCTTTAATATGCTGTCTAGGTTGGTCATAGCTTTTTTCCTAAGGAGCAAGCATCTTTTAATTTCATGGCTGCTGTCACCATCTGCAGTGATTGTGGAATCCAAAAAATAAAGTCTCTCACTCTTTCCATTTTTTCCCCACCTATTTGCCAAGAAGTGATGAGACTGGATGCCATGATCTCAGTTTTATGAATGTTGAGCTTTAGGCCAACTTTTTCACTCTCCTCTTTCACTTTCATCAAGAGGCTCTTTAGTTCTTTGCTTTCTACCATAAGTGTGGTGCCATCTGCGCATCTGAGGTTATTGATATTTCTCTCAGCAATCTTAATTTCAGCTTATGCTTCACCCAGCCCAGCATTTCCCATGATGTACTCTGCATATAAGTTAATTAAGCTGGGTGACAGTATACAGCCTTGACATACTCCTTTCCCAATTTGGAATCAGTCTGTTTTTCCATGTCCAGTTCTAACTGTTGCTTCTTGACCTGCAGTCAGATTTCTCAGGAGGCAGGTCCAGTGGCCTGGTATCCCCATCTCTTGAAGGATTTTCCACAGTTTGTTGTGATCCACACAGTCAAAGGCTTTGGTGTAGTCGATCAAGCAGATTTATAATAGGTCTCTATCTGCTGTTCTTTTCTATGGTTCTTTCTCCTATGGAAAAAAAAAAAAAACAACACACACACACACACACACACACACACACACACACAAAGGAACATAATGACCACCTCTGGGAGGAAAGCATCAGTAAAAACTGAGTGATCTTTTTGCCCAATACCAGAGTCAGTATGACCCAAGCATCCCATTTCACAAATGTTTCCTCCAGTTAATCTAGGTTTAGAGAGAAGAGAGAAAAAGGACTCGCTAAAAAAAAAAAAAAAACACAACACACACACACACACACACACACACACACACACACACACACACACAAAGGAACATAATGACCACCTCTGGGAGGAAAGCATCAGTAAAAACTGAGTGATCTTTTTGCCCAATACCAGAGTCAGTATGACCCAAGCATCCCATTTCACAAATGTTTCCTCCAGTTAATCTAGGTTTAGAGAGAAGAGAGAAAAAGGACTCGCGCCGTGTTTTCCTTCTATCTGACCTGGCAGGAGGTCAGGAAGCTGGCTTGGTATAAGAACTCATAGTGTCTGCTGACCATGGTCAGGGGGCCCAAGAGCAGTGAGGGAGGGGAGTAGGTGAGCATGGGCCAGCCAGCGTCCTGCAGACCCTGCAGAGGATCAGAGCAGGGGAGATGTCTGCACTACCCCCACTGAGTTATTCTGGCTGGTTTAATAGTTAAACTGACACAAGACAGGTTGACAAATTTTTTTAAAAAATTGAATTTATGTGCATGGAGTTCTCATAGAACTAGGACCCCTAAAATGACCAAAACAAGCTGTTTTTGTGTCATTTTTAGACAAAAGCATGTATTTGTGAAGATTTAACAAAACAGGGTTGGGGGTGCTTTGCTTCAGGAAGCAGATGAATAAAGAGGTAATAGTATTTTTTTTTACAGCATTCTTTTCCTTGAATTCCCTAACTCTGCTATAAGGATGCTTTCTATCCTCCTGGTATAGAAGGGAAGGTTTCCATGGGCGATTTATTTCTAACTTTCAGGGGAAGAAAGGATGGTCAGAATGTGTGTGTGTGTGGTTTTTTTCTCTTCCTTTTTAGTACTATTTTTCCCACCACCTGTGTCTCAGATAAATTTAATTCAAAATATTTAGTATGCCATTGAAGCATATTTTTGATTTCCCTGCCCTGGGCTTCAACAACTTTCCAGAGATTTACAGGTGGCAGTCTGTAATTTGAGCATGACGCTACTTGTGAAAGAAGTGACCTCACCTGGCAGCTTAATGTGATCCAGTTTCCTTTGTTCATTTCATAGTAAATTTGGTTAGCTTCTTCCATGCCATACATACACCACCTAAAGCTGGCTCACCTGGCCCTTCCCTGCCATGGTGGCATTCTTCACTGTACTCACAACCATCTGTAATTGTCCGTTGTTTTGTTTGCATATTTGCATATTGACCCTCTCTCCTCCCTGGAACATAAGACCCAAGAGAACAGGTACCTTATCTGGCTTATTCATTGTAGATCATATCCCTAAAAGAGAACTCATCACATCTCAGTTCCTTCTAAATATTACTGGAATAACTAAATACATTTAAGAAAAAAGAATAAATTATTGAATAAAGGACACGTTTTCCAAAGAGGAAACACAAATGGCCCACAGACACATGAAAAGATGCTCAGCATCACTACTCTTCAGGGAAATGCAGGTCAAGACCACCATGAGACATCACCTCACACTTATCAGAAGGCTATCATAAAATGAAACACAAATAACAAGCACTGGCAAGGATGTGGAGCAAAGGCAACCCATACTTGTTGGTGGGAATGTGAATTGATGTGGCTGCTTTGGAACACACTACCACATGACACAGCAACTCCCTGCATGTATATATATGAAAAGAACAAAACCTAATTTGAAAAATACTGGCATCCCAATGTTCATAGCAAGCATTATTTACAATTGTCAAGATATGGAAACAAATATGTGCCCATAAATATATGAATGGATAAAGGAAATGTGTACTATATACGTATACTTACAATGGATTACTACTCAGCATAAATGATAGTGAAATTTTCCCATCTGCAGCAACGTGGATGAACTTGGTGGATGTTATGCTAAGTGAAATAAGTCAAAAAGAGAAAGACAATACAGTATCATATCATTTTTATGTAGAATCTAAAAAGTACAGCAAACTAGTGAGTAAATGAAACATAAACAGCTTTACAGATATAGAGAACAAACTCGTGGTTACCAGCCTCAGTGGCAGCATTGCAGGGATGGGAGGGAGAGAGGTGCAAACCAACAGGTGTAAGACAGGCTTAAGGGTGTAGATAAAACACGGAGCACAGCCAATATAGTTTAATAGCTGTAAATAGAAAGTAACTTTTAAAAATCTTATAAAAATAAGATAAAATAAAATAAAGATTTTGTTATCTAGTGCATCGGCAGGTGGGTTTTTTACCAATAGCGCCACCTGGGAAGCCCCATGCTGAATAGCATCACTAGACTGAAGGGGTTTGCTTCCCAGGTGGTGCAGAGGTAGAGAATCCACCTGCCAATGCAAGAGATGCAGGTTTGATCCCTGGGTCGGGAAGATCCCTGGAGGAGGAAATGAAAACTCACTCCTGTATTCTTGCCTGGGAAATCCCATGGACAGAGAAGCCTGGTGGGCTATGGTATATGGGGTTACAAAGAGTCAGACATGACTTAGTGACTTACTGTGCGTGCACACAAATAGGATTATGATACAGTGCTTTCAGTGACTGCTTCTGTGGACCACAGACCATTGATTTCTCTTATAACCTAAAATTACAAAATACTTTTGTGTTGACTGTTTTATTTGATGCTTATTTATTATTAACTCTGGGCATCCAAGTCCAAGCCCAATATGTGTATACTATCAGTAACAATATGATGAGTAATATGTAACAATGGATGAATAATATGATTTTTAAGAAAAACAAATATGAGTTTGAGAGTAACAATCATTTCCTGTCATAAGACAAATAGCCAAGTATTTAGAACATTATTAATGTCTATTGGACATTGTTTTATGTACATATATATATATATATACACATATGTTCTTTTACTAATTCTTTTCTACTATAGGTTATTATAAGATATTGAATATAGTTTCCTAGGTCCTTGTTTATTTTATACAGTAGTCTACATCTTTAATCTCAAATCTGTAACTTACCCTTCCTTCTCAATTTCCCCTTTGGTAACGGTAAGTTCCTTTTCTATGTGTGCAAGTCTATGTCTATTTCTGTTTTGTAGATAAGTGCATTTGTATCATTTTTTTAGATTCCTCATGTAAGTGATATCATATGATATTTGTCTTTGTCTGACTTCACTTAATATGGTAATCTCTAGGTTCATCTAGGTGGTGTTAGGGGTAAAGAACATGCCTGCCAATGTAGGTTAGAGTTAAGAGACATGGGTTCCATCTCTGAGTTGGGAAGATCCCCTGCAGAGGGACGCAGCAACCCACTCCAGTATTCTTGCCTGGAGAATTTCATGGAGCCTGGAGGGCAGCAGTCCATAGGGTCACACAGATTTGGACACGACCAAAGTGACTTAGCCTGCACTAAGTCCATCCACATTGCTGCAAATGGCATTATTTCCCTTTTTATAGCAAAGTAATATTCATACATATATATATGTGTGTGTGTGTTTATATACATTCATCTGTTAGTGGACATTTAAGTTGCTTCCATATCTTGGCTATTTGAATAGTGCTGCCGTGAACATTGGGGTACATGTATCTTTTCAAATTACACTTTTGACTTTTCTGGATATATGCCCAGAAGTAGGATTGCTGGATCATATGGAAACTCTTTTTAAGTTGTTTTTTCTTTTGGCCTAATGAATTTTTTAAAATATTTTGAATAGTTTCTCATAAGATTTCTTCATGCCCCTAAATAAACATTAAATTTATTAACCAGAGTGAGAAAATAAACATTTTTTCACTTGTAATCAGCTCTCCATCCTAGTCTCTGGAAGCCATACTTGATCCTAAAAAACTGAGTCTCCAACATACAAGTCCAATTGAGAAGAGAAACCCAGGAAAGCCTAGCATGGGTTAAGGTTTCCTAAGTGGCCCTGGCTTTTGCAGGGCAAAATATTTCTTGCCACAGTCCAAAGGATATCTTTGTTCATTTAAATGCTGAACTTTACAAATCCATTCTCTAAGAAATTTTAGTCTAGATGAATGTTGCTTTAGATTATCTTTTGATTTATATTTCTATTTAGGCTGTTAAAATTAAAATTCAACTGAGTAAATTTTAAAGATCTTATTGACTTTATTCAACAAATCATGAATCAGGCAGCATTTGATCTAGCAGACAGAAAAGAGCTCTTAGCCATATAAAATGCGAGACTTTTATAGTCAGAAAGGAGGGAGTTATGCTAGGCAGGAAGGAGACTGAGTGTGTAATGTTACTTTCCTTTAGGGGACATTTGAGGTCTTTCAGGCTGATTACCTATCTAGTACCTATCAGGTGATTCCCGATTTACTGGTTTGAGATTCCATTTCTAGGAGAGCTGAAAGTGTGATTAAGTCTCAGTTTGGTGACCTGGAGCTTGGCATAAGCAACTCCAATTTGGGCCTATAGACTTGTTTGTAACAAGATTGATATGTAAAAGATTAAGTCCTTTTTGAACAAAAGAAATTGAGAGCTCAGAGAACTCAACTTGCCTGGATAAGGAAATAGGAGAACCAGTGAGACAAAGTATCTTATACTCAGTCTCACAATGCGTGGCAAGCCAAGACTGAAATCCATGTGTCCAGACGGTATTCAGAATTGCTCTTCTTCCTGTGGCGCTTGTGCTGGAAAGGTGTCTACCAAGTGTGCGAAGAGTTGGACATGACTGAGCAACACACACACAAACACACACAAATAGAAGGGCTTCACAAAGTTGCTTTTCTTTTATGAAGTTTCAAAATCACATGAAGGCAGTTCAGTTCAGTCGCTCAGTTGTGTCCGACTCTTTGTGACCCCATGAATCGCAGCACACCAGGCCTCCCTGTCCATCACCATCTCTCAGAGTTCACTCAGACTCACATCCATGGAGTCCGTGATGCCATCCAGCCATCTCATCCTCGGTTGTCCCCTTCTCCTCCTGACCCCAATCCCTCCCAGCATCAGAGTCTTTCCCAATGAGTCAACTCTTCTCATGAGGTGGCCAAAGTACTAGAATTTCAGCGTTAGCATCATTCCTTCCAAAGAAATCCCAGGGCTGATCTCCTTCAGAATGGACTGGTTGGATCTCCTTGTAGTCCAAAGGACTCTCAAGAGTCTTCTCCAACACCACAGCTCAAAAGCATCAATTCTTCGGCACTCAGCCTTCTTCACAGTCCAACTCTCACATCCATACATGACCACAGGAAAAACCATAGCCTTGACTAGATGGACCTTAGTCAGCAAAGTAATGTCTCTGCTTTTGAATATACTATCTAGGTTGGTCATAACTTTTCTTCCAAGGAGTAAGCATCTTTTAATTTCACAGCTGCAGTCACTCTCTGCAGTGATTTTGGAGCCCCCCAAAATAAAATCTGACACTGTTTCCCCATCTATTTCCCATGAAGTGATGAGACCAGATGCCATGATCTTTGTTTTCTGAATGTTGAGCTTTAGGCCAATTTTTTCACTCCACTTTCACTTTCATGAAGAGGCTTTTTAGCTCCTCTTCACTTTCTGCCATAACGGTGGTGTCATCTGCATATCTGAGGTTATTGATATTTCTCCCGGCAATCTTAATTCCAGCTTGTGTTTCTTCCAGTCCAGCGTTTCTCATGATGTCCTCTTCATATATGTTAAATAAGCAGGGTGACAATATACAGCCTTGATGTACTCCTTTTCCTATTTGGAACCAGTCTGTTGTTCCATGTCCAGTTCTTACTGCTGCTTCCTGACCTGCATATAGATTTCTCAAGAGGCAGGTTAGGTGGTATGATATTCCCAGCTCTCTCAGAATTTTCCACAGTTGATTGTGATCCACAAGAAAAGGCTTTGGCATAGTCAATAAAATAGAAATAGATGTTTTTCTGGAACTCTCTTGCTTTTTCCATGATCCAATGGATGTTGACAATTTGATCTCTGGTTCCTCTGCCTTTTCTAAAACCAGCTTGAACATCAGGAAGTTCATGGTTAACATATTGCTGAAGCCTTGCTTGGAGAATTTTGAGCATGACTTTACTAGCATGTGAGATGAGTGCAATTGTGAGGTAGTTTGGTCATTCTTTGGCATTGCCTTTCTTTGGAATTGGAATGAAAACACCTTTTCCGGTCCTGTGGCCACTGCTGAGTTTTCAAATTTGCTGCCATATTGAGTGTAGTACTTTCACAGCATCATCTTTCAGGGTTTGAAATAGCTCGACTGGAATTCCATCATCTCCACTAGCTTTGTTCGTAGCGATGCTTTCCAAGGCCCACTTGACTTCACATTCCAGAATGTCTGGCTCTAGATTAGTGAGAGGATGTGGCTCTAGATCACACCATCATGATTATCTGGGTTGTGAAGATCTTTTTTGTACATTTCTTCTGTGTATTTTTGCCACCTCTTCTTAATATCTTCTGCTTCTGTTAGGTCCAAACCATTTAACTCAGATGACCATTACATGAAGGCAAGAACAAGCAAAGCAAAAAATTATATGGCGATCACATGTAAAAAAGAAAGGGTGGAAATCCAGCCATATATATTATTTACATCAAGGAAATTAATAGTTGAAGGCCTTGTCTAGGAAGGTGCTACTGCAAAAGAGGACAATTAAAGCAGTTATATTATTCTGAAAACAAAAGGAAATGGGTAGTTAGCACACTGATAACGTTCCTGTTAAGAAGAGAACAGGCAGGTTATACTCAAGCTTGATCAATCATCCCTCTCCTCATTAGTTTCTTGCCAAGAGGATGTAAATACTGAATGAAAGGATAAACAGCCTGTTCTGAGTTAAGCAGACTGATTTTGTTTCTTAACATCTATCTCCTCCCAAACTCAATAGAGCCGTCTTTGAGCAGGGAGTATGGATGATATTCTTCCTCTTCACTTAAAAGTGTATCACTTTGATGACTAGAGCTCTGGAATCTAAACTAAAAGGGACCTTCACTGGCATCCAGTTCAATCCTCTTCTTTTGTAAATGAATCTCACAAAGTTAATGAAACACACTGGAGAAAAATGAGAGTAACACATGAGCAGAATGGGTTGTTTTTTATTTGGATAAATCAGACTGCTGTGGCTATAGCACCTAAACCATAGTGAATTATTGGTGAAATTTAGGATAGAAATGAAAAAATCATCAACTCTTTTTTTTTTTTTTTTTGTACTATGTGCTCCATGATGTCACAAGCTTTCTGAACTCATTTGGTGCATATTAGTTAAATTGACCCTAGGGCAGGATAAATTAGAAAACAGTGTGTGGGATGTTTGTCTAATATGAAAGGAATTTAAATAAGCTATAATATTTATGGCCTCTCTCTTAAATGGCAACCCACTCCAGTGTTCTTGCCTGGAGAATCCCATGGATGGAGGAGCTTGGCGGGCTACAGTCCATGGGTCACAAAGAGTTGCACACGGCTGAGCGACTTCACTTTCACTTTCTTCTCAAAGCACATGAGTGCCTACATCCTTCCCTATTTCAGAGTTTTGTGAGACTGAGTGCTTAACTTTGTATTAGTGTTTTCCTTTTGCAGATATGGAGAATATATCACAGAGGGGAAAAGTTTAAACCTGGTTAATTTTTCTCTTAATTCTGCCTTGTATCAGTCCAATATTTAGTGATTAGAATACAGCCTAACTATGGCCTTTATAAAAATCATGCCTCTGACAAACTGAGCTAGGAGCATACCTGAAAATATTTCCCCTGTTTTCTTTTCTTTCCAGCTTCTGTTTTTAAAATACTTGGCCTCAGTTAATGAGGTCGGGGTTAAAAAACAATCTGTTTCATAATATGACATACACAGACAGTTACATCTAGGCAAATATATTTGTGCATTCTTGCTGAGTCATGTCAGACTCTTTGCAGCCCTATGGACTGTAGCCTGTCAGGCTCCTCTGTCCATGGGATTCTCCAGGCAAGAATACTGGAGTGGGCTGCCATGCCCTCTTCCAGGGGATCTTCCCGACCCAGGGATCGAACCCACATCTCTATGTCCCCTAAATTGGCAGGTGGGTTCTTTACTACTTGCGCCCGCACCTGGGAAGCTGCAAACATACACACATATATAATTTAATATTTACAGTTTATAATGACAGTATGGGAGGAAAAAGCTCTCTATGTTACACATACACATCTCAACTGTTGGTTCTTGTAACAATTTTATGTATCAACTGATTAGGCTGTAGTATCCAGTTATTGGGTCGATACCAGTCTAGATGTTTCTGTGACAATATTTTCTAGATAAGATTAACATTTAAGTCAATAGACTTTGAGTGAAGCATACTACCACTGTCCCCACCCTAATAATGTGGATAATATTCATCCACTCAGTTGAAGGTTGTAAAAGAAAATACTTAGGTTCCTAATGGATGAAAGAATTGTCTCTTGAGTCTCAGACTCAAGATTTAAGATTATACCATCAACTTCTGCCTGAACAGTCTGCCTACTGGCCTGCCTTGCCGATTACAGACCTGCTTGTCTTCACAACAGTGTGAGCCAATTCCTTAAAATAAATCTCTCTCTCTCCATATATTTATATTTGTGATTATGTTGTATTAGATTAGGTTGGCCAAATAGTTCGCTTGGATTTTTCATAAGATCTTACAGAAAAACTCAGATGAATATTTTAGCCAACATGACAATAGACTGGTTCCAATTGAGAAAGGAATACATCAAGGCTGTATATTGTCCCCCTGCTTGTTTAACTTAGATGCAGAGTACATATCATGAAATGCTGGGCTGCATGAAGCACAAGCTAGAAACAAGATTGCAGGGAGAAATATCAGTAACCTCATATATGCAGATGAGACCACTCTTACAGCAGAGAGTGAACAAGAACTAAAGAGCCTTTTGACGAACATGAAAGAAGAGTGTGAAAAAGCTGGGGTAAAACTCAACATACAAAAATGAAAATCATGGCATACTGTCCCATCACTTCGTGGTAAATAGATGAGAAAACAATGGAAGCAGTGACAGACTTGATTTTCTAGGGCTCCAAAATCACTGCAGATTTTCACTGCAGCCATGAAATTAAAAGACTCTTGCTCCTTGGAAGAAAAGCCATGACCAAGCTGGACAGCATATTAAAAAGCAGAGACATTACTTTGCCAACTGAGGTTCATCTAGTCAATGCTATGGTTTTTCCTGTGGTCATGTATGGGTGTGGTTTGGCCTCAGTTAATGAGGTCGGGGTTAAAAAACAATCTGTTTCATAATATGACATACACAGACAGTTACATCTAGGCAAATATATTTGTGCATTCTTGCTGAGTCATGTCAGACTCTTTGCAGCCCTATGGACTGTAGCCTGTCAGGCTCCTCTGTCCATGGGATTCTCCAGGCAAGAATACTGGAGTGGGCTGCCATGCCCTCTTCCAGGGGATCTTCCCGACCCAGGGATCGAACCCACATCTCTATGTCCCCTAAATTGGCAGGTGGGTTCTTTACTACTTGCGCCCGCACCTGGGAAGCTGCAAACATACACACATATATAATTTAATATTTACAGTTTATAATGACAGTATGGGAGGAAAAAGCTCTCTATGTTACACATACACATCTCAACTGTTGGTTCTTGTAACAATTTTATGTATCAACTGATTAGGCTGTAGTATCCAGTTATTGGGTCAGATACCAGTCTAGATGTTTCTGTGACAATATTTTCTAGATAAGATTAACATTTAAGTCAATAGACTTTGAGTGAAGCATACTACCACTGTCCCCACCCTAATAATGTGGATAATATTCATCCACTCAGTTGAAGGTTGTAAAAGAAAATACTTAGGTTCCTAATGGATGAAAGAATTGTCTCTTGAGTCTCAGACTCAAGATTTAAGATTATACCATCAACTTCTGCCTGAACAGTCTGCCTACTGGCCTGCCTTGCCGATTACAGACCTGCTTGTCTTCACAACAGTGTGAGCCAATTCCTTAAAATAAATCTCTCTCTCTCCATATATTTATATTTGTGATTATGTTGTATTAGATTAGGTTGGCCAAATAGTTCGCTTGGATTTTTCATAAGATCTTACAGAAAAACTCAGATGAATATTTTAGCCAACATGACAATAGACTGGTTCCAATTGAGAAAGGAATACATCAAGGCTGTATATTGTCCCCCTGCTTGTTTAACTTAGATGCAGAGTACATATCATGAAATGCTGGGCTGCATGAAGCACAAGCTAGAAACAAGATTGCAGGGAGAAATATCAGTAACCTCATATATGCAGATGAGACCACTCTTACAGCAGAGAGTGAACAAGAACTAAAGAGCCTTTTGACGAACATGAAAGAAGAGTGTGAAAAAGCTGGGGTAAAACTCAACATACAAAAATGAAAATCATGGCATACTGTCCCATCACTTCGTGGTAAATAGATGAGAAAACAATGGAAGCAGTGACAGACTTGATTTTCTAGGGCTCCAAAATCACTGCAGATTTTCACTGCAGCCATGAAATTAAAAGACTCTTGCTCCTTGGAAGAAAAGCCATGACCAAGCTGGACAGCATATTAAAAAGCAGAGACATTACTTTGCCAACTGAGGTTCATCTAGTCAATGCTATGGTTTTTCCTGTGGTCATGTATGGGTGTGGGAGTTGGGCCATAAAGAAAGCTGAGCACCAAAGAATTGATGCTTTTGAACTGTGGTGTTGGAAAAGACTCTTGAAAGTCCCTTGGATTGCGAGGAGATCCCAACCAGTCTATCCTAAAGAAAACCAGTCCTGAGTATTCGTTGGTGAAACTGAAGCTGAAATTCCAATACTTTGGCTACCAGATGCAAAGAACTGATTCATTGGAAAAGATCCCTCTGAGGGGAAAGATTGAAGGCAGGAGGAAAAGAGGATGACAGAGAAGGAGATGTTGGATGGCATCATCAACTCAATGGACATGAGTTTGGGCAAGTTCTGGGAGTTGGTGATGGACAGGGAAGCCTGGCGTGCTGCAGTCCATGGGGTCACAGTCAAACATGATTGAGTGACTGAAATGAACTGATATTATATTGAAAGTGAAGTCGCTCAGTCGTGTTCGACTCTTTGCGACCTCGTGGACTGTAGCCTACCAGGCTTCTCTGTCCATAGGATTCTCTGGGCAAGAATACTGGAGTGGGTTACCATTTCCTTCCCCAGGGGATCTTCCCGACCCATGGATCAAACCCGGGTCTCCTGCATCGGAGGCAGACGCTTTAACCTCTGAGCCACCAGGGAAGCACATCATATCATATCATATCATATCATATCATATCATATCATATCATACTATATCATGTCATTTCAGTTCCTCTGGGAACTCTGACTAACATAATTTCCAATTTTTGAAAACAAATACTAAGAATTTAGCACACAATGTAGCTCAAAGTTTGGGAGTAAATTTGTATCTCAACTGTAACAATCTTTAAACCTGAGCTCTAGGCTATGAAGATCTGCAGATGCTCCTAGAACAATTGTCCATGCTGCAATTGTTGCTGCAAATACTTGCTTACTACCAAATTTACACATCCCTATTATAGCTAGCCTCTAGGGAATTTCTTTCCTTTCCAAGGTACTCCATCATGTACTCAAACAAAAACAACAAAATAAAAACGCGCAATGATTTCAACTGTGATGACCTGGGAGGGATATACTTCTCTATTGTATTCCTTAGTTTGATTTTGTGTTGACTTTGTCTATTTTGGCACAATTGGGGTCCTGCAAGACTCAGAGCGTGCACACAAACACAAGAAGTGTGAACATGTCCAATTTCTTATCATACCACTGTCCATTTATAGGTATTTTCTCTTAGTAATCTACTCATTTCTATTTAAGGACATATTTGCAAGCACCCAGTCCTCTTAATTCTTTAAGCAAATGGAGTCCTATTAATACTACAGCCTCAGCTGGGAAACACAGCAGTCAGTCTCCAGGCTACTGTTCCTAAGTTTCCAGTGTCCTAAAAGCTCAAACTTCCTGCTCTGCCCCCTCTCTTCATAAGTATTTACTATGATCTGTGGTGCTCTGAGCTTCCCAGAACTCTGCCGCAAGCCTCCTTTGTTAATAATACTGTACTAAAATTAATGAAACCAAGATCATCTGAAGTCATCTTCATGCCAGCACACACACCCCATGTAAATAGTTAAGGCTGCTCAGTGTAGTTCAGAATAATAACAATGATTAAAAGGAAGAAATCAGTCACAGAAGCAAAACAAATGGGAACAAGGAAGAGGTTAAAAAACAAAGGAGAGAAAAGGGGTTTTCTTTGTACTTTGAGCTCTGTGCCTCTCACACAAGTGTCCCCAGTCCAGCTTCAGTAAAGCTATAACAGAATCCATCACCTATTCTAAGGCAGACTCCAGAGGTTGCAGAAATTTGGCAATCCCTCTCTGAAAAAATACACAGCTCTCTCTCCTCAGTAATGGCGATGTGGATGCATCTATTCCTTGAAAGAAAATTAAAGCTCGTATGAATCAGGTCAAACATTCATGCCTCATCAAATAAAAGCACAGTTTATAAACATGTAAATGATCATATATTCATTTGGTAAATTAAACATGACACATCCAGGCCCATGACTTGAAAGCACTGTGGTTTAAATGGAAATGAACAAAATTTATGTGGGGCGAGAAGAGAGAAATTAAGGAATAAAACACAAAATACTAATTGTTTGGAATGCTTTGAATGTGAGTCTCCAAAAGAAGATAGAGAAGACAGATATAGAATGCATTTTGTCGAGTAACACCTGTTTATAAAAATTTTGAAGGTCTAGGCTTTTCTAGTGCATATGTTGCAAATTTTGTAAGGCTAATCTGTAAAAAAAGTGACCAGAATTCTGCAAACATTTTCTTTTACTTGGACTCATTCCCAGACCTCAATTGAAAATAAGAGTATGAATCCTACTCGCCCTTGATAATACTACTGAAAAATCAGCTTCTTGAAATTTTATCTTGCTCCCCATGAAGAAAACCACCTCCTCTTTTTGCTACCCATTAAACTGAATTTAGTGTCTATAACGAGTATTCGTCAGTTGTCTTCATAGGATCTGTACGTCATCACAACAACCTGTCATTTACACACACACACACACACACACACACACACACACACACACACACACACACCTTTCTCTAGTCATCAGTGTGGTTGTTTCCTATGAGTGATATACCTGTTTCCCCATTGTCAGACAAATAGTTTGGGACATTTTACCTAAACCTAGGCTCTAAGGATTGGTCAGCATTCCCATCCCTTTAACCATAACTGTTTGTTCAGTGACTGACATAAGAGCACAGTAACAGAGAAAATCTTAGGCTTTGTTTGATGACCACTGTATGAAACAGTTTTTTTCCCCACAAAGGGCCTAGGAAAAGGGTGACATGAGACTCAAAGGCTCTCTAGGCCTTTTTTGATCACAAAATTATGGGTGGGTGAACTTTTGGAGAAGAAGCTTCTGGCAATAAGAATGATTGCATTTAAGAAAGAGAAACTTACGTTTTAGTGCCACTGGATCAATTCTAACTGAAGTCAGATCTACATTTTTACTTTGCAGTTGTATGTGTCAGTAATTCTCCTTTTTGCTTTGTTTTTTTTTTTTAATTCTCTATTTTAATGATTAGTAGAATAAAGTGTACTAAATGAAAAAAGAAGTCCATGACTAGATAGTACATATTTGTTTCATGTGTATTCATATTTCCATTTGCCCTCTTCATGAGCTCTTTAAGATCAGAAATCCTGTTATCTATCTTCTTATCCCCATAAATTTGCCAAGCAGAATGCTTGACCCATAATTAATATTCAGTAATTTTTGTTGAATTTAATTTAATCTTTGTCAAAGCTTCCTGTTTTTCTGGGAAACAGAATTCCAGAAAAACATCTACCTCTGTTTCATTGACTATGCTAAAAACTCTGACTGTGTGGATCATAACAATCTGTGGAACACTGTTAAAGAGACGGGAATACCAGAGCATCTTACCTGCCTCCTGAGAAACCTGCGTGTGGGCCAAGAAGCAACAGTTAGAACCTTATATGGAACAACTGACTGGTTCAGGATTGAGAAAGGAGTGTGACAAAGCTGTTTGTTGTCACTCTGCTTATTTAACTTATACACTGAGCACATTATAAGAAATGCTGGGTGGGATGAGTTATAAGCTGAAATCAAGATTGGCAGGAGAAACATCAACAACCTCAGATGTGCAGATGATAACACTGTAATGGCAGAAAGCAAAGAGGAACTACAGAAAGTCTTGATGTGGGTGAAGGAGGAGAGTGGAAAAGCTGCCTTAAATCTAAATATTAAAAAATACTAAGATCACATCATTTGGTCCCATCACTTCAGTGCAAATACAGGGGGCAGAGTTGGAGGCATTGACAGATTTCCTCTTCTTAGGCTCTAGAATCACTGCAGTTGGTGACTGCAGCCATGAAATCTAAAAGCAATTGCTTCTTGGCAAGAAAGCTATGACACACCTAGACAGCGTGTTGAAAAGCAAAGATATCACTTTACTGAAAAAGGTCCTTATCATTAAGGCTATAGTCTTTCCAGTGGTCATGCATGGCTGTGAGATGTGGACTGTAAAGAAGGCAGAGTGCCAAAGAATTGATGCCTTTGAACTGTGTTGCTGGAGAAGACTCTTGAGAGTCCCTTGGACTGCAAGGAGATCAAACCAGGCAATCTTAAGGTAAACCAACCCTGAATACTCATTGGAAGGACTGATGCTAAAGGTGAAGCTCCAATATTTTGGTCACCTAATGTGAACAGCCAACTCATTGGAAAGACTCTGATGCTGGGAAAGACTGAGAGCAGAAGGAGAAGAGGGTGTCAGAGGGTGAGATGGCTGGATGGCATCACTAAGCAATAGATATAACTTGGGCAAGCTCCAAGAGATGATGAGGGACAGGAAAGCCTGGCATGCTGCAGTCCACAGGGCCATGAAGAGTTATACACAACTGGGTGACTGAGCAACAACAACAGACATTCTCCTTAAAGGGAAGAATGTAGAATCCGAAACCTGCTCCTTTAATATAAATAACATCAAGTCACTGGGAACATGGGCTCTTTCTTGAACTTTAGAAGAAAATCTGTGCCTCTAGTTGTCTTCAAGATGATTAAGATATAAAGCACAGAAAGTGTTCTCTGCTCCACACCCTTCTCCTTAGCATGGGTATACAGCATAATTCATTCTGGACAAGATATTAAATCCTTAAGTTACTGATAGAAATGATTTTTAGTTTAACCTTTTGTTGCTATGAATGAGATTTTATAGCTGGTATTCATAGGCTAGTATTACCAAAAAGGTACAATGTTGAGAAAACTTCTCTTTATAATGACCATCCTGAAAATATATCAGACTCCCTTCTCAGGAAAATTACTTTGTCATTCACATGGGCAGAGTATAATCAGAGATCTCGTACAAATGTGGAATAAAAGAAACCATTTGAACTAGTAGACTATCTGGTCTTCTTCTCTAGCTTCATCCTTTCCTTCCTTTCTTTCTCCTTTAAGTTCATATGTGTGTGTGTGCTCGTTAGTCACTCATTCACGTCTGACTCTTTGGAAGCCCATGTGCTGTAGCCTGCAAGGCTCCTCTGTCCATGGAATTTTCCAGGCAAGAATACTGGAGTGGGTTGTCATTTCCTTCCCCATTTAAGTTCATATCTACATTTATTAAAAATCCTAGGTTCAGTTTTCATGTTCTACTTTTACTTTATTTGACATCTTTTTTACAAAAATTGTGTTGGAGTATAGTTGATTTATAATGTTGTATTATTTTTTCCTTTCTTTCTCCTTTAAGTTCATATGTGTGTGTGTGCTCGTTAGTCACTCATTCACGTCTGACTCTTTGGAAGCCCATGTGCTGTAGCCTGCAAGGCTCCTCTGTCCATGGAATTTTCCAGGCAAGAATACTGGAGTGGGTTGTCATTTCCTTCCCCATTTAAGTTCATATCTACATTTATTAAAAATCCTAGGTTCAGTTTTCATGTTCTACTTTTACTTTATTTGACATCTTTTTTACAAAAATTGTGTTGGAGTATAGTTGATTTATAATGTTGTATTATTTTCAGGTGTATGGCAAAGTGAGTCAGAGGTATATATATATCTTTCTAATTTAGGATTTCCACATATTATTTACTTTAAATGAGTTACTCCCACATAATAAAAGGTTTATGCAAAACCACACACAAAAATTATTAGGAAGATTATTATAATGGGAGAGAACAGAGAGGATAAAGACATGTGCTTTAGGCACTGAGATAAGGGTTTAAATTAAGGGTAATTTCACTGAGTTATCAGATTTAAGAAGCTTTAGGTTTGGTAAAAAGAAAATAAATTACCTCTAAAAGTATTTGTTGAGCAATTACTTTATGCCAGATGCTATACTAAGCACTTACATTCATTAACTCATTTCATCTTCACAGCAAATTAAAGTAGTTTCTTTACTTATATCTATTTTACTGGTGAAGAAACTAAGTTTCGAAGAAATTACATATCTTGCCTGAGATCACAAAGCTACCAAATAAAGGAGCTGAGATAGAAAGCTAGGCAGTCAGACAATGGACTATCAGTTCAGTTCAGTTCAGTTGCTCAGTTGTGTCCGACTCTTTGTGACCCCATGAA
>SJYC01116214.1:0-20356 GCA_006408675.1 Madoqua kirkii
TTAAATGGCATCACTCACTCAATGGACATGAGTCTTAGTGAACTCTGGGAGTTGGCGATGGACAGGGAAGCCTGGTGTGCTGCAATTCATGGGGTTGCAAAGAGTAGGACATGACTGAGCAACTGAACTGAACTGTACTGAAAGCAGAGACATTAATTTGCCAATAAAGGTCCTTTCAGTCAAAGCTATGGTTTTTCCAGTTGACATGTATGAATATGGACCATACATCTTGGACCATAAATAAGGCTGAACACCACAGAATTGATGCTTTTGGACTGTGTTGTTGGAGCTCCTTGTCTGCAAGGAGAGCTAATCAGTCAGTATCAAAGGAAATCAATCCAAAATATTCATTGGAAAGACTGATGCTGAAGCTTTGATACTTTGGCCACCTGATGCAAAGGACCATCTCATGGGGAAAGGCCCTGATGCTGGGAACCACTGAGGGAAGGAAAAGAAGGGTGACAGAGGATAAGATGGTTGGATGGCATCACTGACTCAGTGGACTTGAATTTGAGCATGCTTGAGGAGATGGTGAAGGATAGGTAAGCTTGGCATGCTGCGTTCCATGGGATTTTGAAAAATTTGACAAGACTGAGATTGGACAACAATAAAATTAATAAAATTAAATTTTTAGATTAGTTTGCCATTATTAAAGGAAAACAAAAAGAGAGAGAGAGAGAGAAAAAAAAACTCTGTGAAAGAGAAGTTATACAGAGACTCCTCTGGACAAGAACTGTTTGCCTCTGGCAACAAATCTGAAACAGACCCTGCACAAAGGGGTAAAGGGGCCTGAGAGAATCACAAAGAGGAAATGAATATCCTTGGTGCGTATTTAAGTGAAGTTTCCAAAATCACCTGATACACTCCATTTTGCTGAAGATTTTAAATTTGTATTTAAACATTATAAACCTGTTATTCAGTACTTACTTAACAGATTTTGGGATTTTTAAACAAATTCTCTCTGATAGACACAAGCCCAGTGTTGAGATAAAATGGTATCACTTACTTTTGGGTAGAAGCTAGTACATCCTGTTTATAGTTGGATGAGTTTCGTGGTCCCCCAGGCTTCACTGCTGACTCAGATGATAACGAATCTGCCTGCATTGTGGGAGACCTGGGTTCAGTCGCTGGGTTGGAAAGATCCCCTGTAAGAGGGCATCACAATTCACTCCAGTATTCTTACCCAGAGAATCCCCATGGAAAGAGGAGCCTCGCGGGCTACAGTCAGACATGTGGTCGCAAAGAGCTGGACATGACTGAGTCCAGCTCACAGTCCACCCGTCCAAATGTTCAAACAGAACACTGTCTCATCACTGTCTTCATCATCACTACTACCACTACCATTGCCAATATGATAAAATTCATTTACAGTTCAGAAAGTATTTATATATGCTATACACCTCTATGTAGGGGTATGGTGTGTACAGGCCGGTGAACAGTGTATGTCTTTCTGAACATTTGACCTGAGATAGATAAATTTTATTCTTATTGCAATAGGAATAGCAGGATTTTTAAAGGGGAGAAATAATTATTTAAAGCTTTAGAACTATCAATCTGATTGGTTTGTAAAACATAAATTCTACAGGAGACAAGAAGACAAGGTTTTAAAGAGTCTCAGTTTAGAGATGATCATGTTTTGTGCGAGATGACAGATAACAGGAAAAGGCAGAGATCTGAGATGCATAAGATTCACATGATTCATGAGAGTCACGTAAAATGGTATTCCTATCAGGTGGAATTTAATGAGATTTAAAGGAGTGCATCTAAGACAGAATAGAAAGGGAAGAGGAAAGAGGAAGTCTGAATCACTGCAACATTTAGAGAATTGGGGAACCAATGATAGAGACAGATGGGTACTGAGTCACAGACTAACGTTAGTGTCACATTCTTCTAGAGAATGAAGGGCTCCAAGGACACTTTCTGGGTGGCTTAATGGTAAAGAATCTGTCTGCAATGCAGGAGACCTGGATTTGATTCCTGCATTGGGAAGATCCTCTGGAGAAGGGCAAGGCTACCCACTCCAGTATCCTTGCCTGGATAATCCAGTGGACAGAAGAGCGTGATGGGTTACAGTCCATGGTGTCACAAAGAATCAGACATGATTGAGTGACTAACACTTTCACTTTTTCTTTGATTATGACTGCCTGGGTTTATCTCTTAATAATATCAGGTCTTATGATTGGTCACAAAAATCTTTACTTTCTGTTTCACAGTACAAATTTAAGAACATTTTCAATTAATATTATAGCGAATGCTCCATGATATATGTGTGGGATTTATCTCTAACTGGTATTTCAAGTAAATAATACCCTTTAACAGCTTAATTCCTCTTGGAGAAATTTGAGGATACAGAAGAAAATAAATAAGTAAATAAATAAACCTGCATTCCATTATCTGTTCACACATTTTACATAAATTCAACTTAGTGATTTCATTTGTTCTTGGTAATATAAGAACACTCATTGAGATGTAATTCATCATTGTAAGAATAATCGTAAAAATTAAGAAATATATTTACAGATAAATACAAAGAAGACAATGTACACCTTGCCTTTTTGTCTGTTTTAATACTGTATCTGCTGTACAATTATATCTTCTAAATACATAGAATCAAGATTTCCGGGAGAAATATCAATAACCTCAGATATGCAGATGACACCACCCTTATGGCAGAAAGTGAAGAGGAACTAAAAAGCCTCTTGATGAAAGTGAAGGAGGAGAGTGAAAAATTGGCTAAAGCTCAACATTCAGAAACTAAGACATGGCATCTGTTCCTATCACTTCATGGCAAATAGATGGGGAAACAGTGGAAACAGTGTCAGACTTTATTTTGGGGGGCTCCAAACTCACTACAGATGGTGATCGCAGCCATGGAATTAAAAGATGCTTACTCCCTGGAAGGAAAGTTATGATCAACCTAGATAGCATATTTAAAAGCAGAGACATTGCTTTGCCAACAAAGGTCCCTCTAGTCAAAGCTATGGTTTTTCCAGTAGTCATGTATGAATATGAGAGTTGGACTGTGAAGAAATCTGAGCACCAAAGAATTGATGCTTTTGAACTGTGGTGTTGGAGAAGACTCTTGAGAGTCCCTTGGACTGCAAGGAAATCTAACCAATCCATCCTAAAGAAGATCAGTCCTGAGTGTTCATGGAAAGGACTGATGCTGAAGCTAAAACCCCAACACTTTTGCCAGCTCATGGGAAGAGTTGACTCATTGGAAAAGACCCCGATGCTGGGAAGAATTGGGGGCAGGAGGAGAGGGGAAGACAGAGGATGAGATGGCTGGATGGCCTCAACAACTCGATGAACATAAGTTTGGGTAGACTCCAGGAGTTGGTGATAGACAGGGAGGCCTGGCGTGCTGCGATTCATAGGGTTGCAAAGAGTCAGACCCGACTGAGCGACTGAACTGAATTGAACTGAAATACATGAACATTTTAATGCTATTTGTTCTTATATTTAGCAATACCATTAAACTTTAGCAAATAATATCTGTATTTTTAAAGTCATATACATACACACAAGCATGCACACAAACAAACCAGTATTGCAATGTCAATGTGTTAGGAAACAAACCACATAGGAATGTTTTATTTTGCTTGACATTGTATGTAAATTAATACAGCTCTGACAGAGTATCTGTTATGTAGTTACAGTTCCACATCTCCTTCAATTCATCTGATACTTTCAAATATCACTACTGCAAATGTTGTTGTTATTGCTTAGTTGCTAAATTGTGTTCAACTCTCTTGTGATGCCATGGACTGGCCCACCAGGCTCCTCTGTCCATGGGATTTCCCAAGCAAGAATACTGGAGTGGGTTGTCATTTCCTTCTCCAGGGAATCTTCCTGATTGAGGAACATCTCCTGCATCTCCTCCATTGGTAGGCAGGTTCTTTACCATTGAGCCACCAGGCAAAGCAACTATACTCCAATTTTTTTTTTAAGAGAGAAATACAGATTCAAGCATAGCATATCAAGTCATAAAAGTAACTTAGAATGGTTTTAAATTATACACCTATGAAAATCAGGTGGTGGTATGAAAGATAGCAGGAAGATAATATAAGTGAAGTGATTTCCTCAGCAAATAAATATCAGGAAATGTTAATTTTAATGTTATAGTGAAAGAAAGTGAAAAGTGAAAGTGAAGTTGCTCTGTTATGTCTGATTCTTTGTGACCCATGGACTGTAGCCTACCATGTTACTCCATCCATGAGATTTTCCAGTCAAGAGTACTGGAATGGGTTGCCATTTCCTTCTCCAGAGGATCTTCTCAACCCAGGTATCGAACCTGGGTCTCCCACGTTGTAGGCAGACACTTTACCATCTGAGCCACCAGGGAAGATGTTACAGTGATGACCCACAAAAGAAATAAGATTTGAAATTTAGAAGTCAAGATCTCTGTGAAGTAAGTTCAAACTTGAATAAAATGAGAGAATTGCCTCTCACTGCATGGATATTTTTCCTATACATGTATTAATATTGTTTACATACATTCAGGTCAGTTCAGTTGCTCAGTCATGTCAGACACTTTATGACCCCATGGACTGCAACACACCAGGCCTCCCTATCCTTCACCAACTCCTGGAGTTTACTTAAACTCATGTCCATTGAGTCAGTGATACCATCCCATCATTTCATCCTCTGTTGTCCCCTTCTCCTCTAGTCTGTGATCTTTTCCAGAAACAGGGTCTTTTCCAATTAGTTAGTTCTTCACATCAGATGGCCAAAGTATTGGAGTTTCAGCCTCAGCATCAGTCCTTCCAATGAATATTCAGGACTGATTTCCATTAGGAGGGGCTGATTTGATCTTCTTGCAGTACAAGGGACTCTCAAGGCCTAGAGAATGCCAAAGTCAAAGCCTTTAACTGTGTGGATCACAACAAACTGGAAATTCTACAAGAAATGGTATTACCAGACCACCTGACCTTCCTCTTGAGAAATCTGAATGCAGGTCAGCAAGCAACAGTTAGAACCGGACATGGAACAACAGACTGGTTCCAAATAGGAAAAGGAGTATGTCAAGGCTCTATACTGTCACTCTGCTTATTTAACTTCTATGCAGAGTACATCATGAGAAATGCTGGACTGGATGAAGCACAAGCTGGAATGAAGATTGCTGGGAAAAATATCAATAACCTCAGATACGCAGATGACACCACCTTTATGGCAGAAAGCAAAGAAGAACTAAAGAGTCTCTTGATGAAAATAAAAGAGCAGAGGGGAAAAGCTGGCTTAAAACTCAGCATTCAGAAAACTAAGATTATGGTATCTGGTCTCATCACTTCATGGCAAATAGATGGGAAAACAGTCGAAACAGTGACAGACTTTATTCTGGGGAGCTCCAAAATCACTGCAGATGGAGACTGCAGCCATGAAATTAAAAGATACTTTCTCCTTGGAAGAAAAGTTATGACCAGCCTAGACAGCACATTAAAAAGCAGAGACATTACTTTACCAACAAAGGTCCATCTAGTCAAAGCTATGGTTTTTCCAGTAGTCATGTATGGATGTGAGAATTGGATAAAAAGAAAGCTGAGCACTGAAGAATAGATTCTTTTGAACATATAATTAACAACACATTTTATAATTTGGTAAATAGTTTTAAAGGCCAACTAAAGTTTTTTCTTTAATATCAGAAAACATAGCTCATAAGCAGTAAACCAAAATGAAAAATCAGCATCTTTGGTGCACATTCTTCTGCCTCCAGATTGACAATAGTAAGCAATTCTACTCAAAGATTTAATTATCAGAGGGTGTGTTCTGTGGCTAATTCATCCTGGTGGACTCATTGGGTTGCAAGTTTGCACAGAAGTGTTCTTTAGGAACTGTATTAGGGTTTCTTTATGTGAGAGGCAGGCAATTAGCTACTCCCACCTAAAATATCTCTCAGGCTAAACAGCATCTTATATGTTTGTGATACAGAATTTTAGACTTTCATCAAAGTACTGTTTTGAAAAATAAATATGTATCATAAAATACTTTTTAATACAAAGTCAGAAAATACTGACTAGGCCTATAGGCATTCTTGCATTTAACCTCTACAAATCGAGTAACTGGTGTGGACTTGAAAATATGTTTTTTAAATTATATTAACAAAATATTACACTTCATAATTATATGGCTTTTATGTAAAATACATTTGCCCTTTAAAGAATTACACAGAATTTTTCTAGTTTAAGATGTCCTCCATCAGTTTAACCATTAATTGTGATTAGTTCATTTCTCATCAAAAATCTCCACTGAATCAAACAATATTGGGGGGGCACAGTATAAGATGAGGCAAAGAAACATTTATTTCTCAATTTTCTCTCCATTAATGCTTTTACCTCACCTAATTGCTAGCAAAATGCATTGGTGATATTTTTATATGTGTATGTGTGATGGAAAATACAGAACCATAGAATTTTGATTCACAATGAATATCTTTGGTAAAGGAATCAGGTGAGGCTTAAATAACACAGAGGGGCTTTCCTGGTGGCTTAGACTGTAAAGATTCTGCCTGACATACTGGAGATTCAGGTTCAATCCCTGGGTCAGGAAGATTCCCTGGAATAGGAACTGGCACCCTACTCCAGTATTCTTGCCTGGAGAATCCCATAGACAGTGGAGCCTGGTGGACTAGAGTCCATGGAGTTGCAGATTCAGACATGACTGAATGATTAACACATGAAACAACATAATGCAATGTCATCTTTTCAAAGTTATTTTATCAAATAAAGACAAACATTATCCAGAAAGTCAATTTTAAAGATATAAAATTTTAAGTCATGTTTCAATGAGAGAGTTAGTATAAAATGTTTTATTATTAATAAATAGTTTCAAAATCCTCCCTCCTCTTTGTTATTTTTCAAAAAAGAAAGAAGACACAATAACTGTCATTCTGTTATGATTTTGTATAAATCTTGTTGATTGAAAACACCAAGACAAACTACATTCACAAAGTCAACTTCCCTGCCTAGTTTTTTAAACACTTCATATTCTGCCCCACCCTACCTGTACATAGTTGATGAAGTCCATTTGTTCCTGGCAACCTCTTCCAATTTTCTGGTCCTGTTGCATATTTCGTTTCCAAAACTCCTATTGCATTTAAAGCCATTAATACAGTATATTAAACTAATGATCTCAAATTACACTAAAAAAAAATGGTGTTGTTGTTGTTTATCTAGTGAGTATGTTTGTTACAAGAAGAATTTCATTTCCTTGATAAATAAAGAAAATTGCTCAGTCTTGTCCGACTCTTTGTGACCTCATGGACTGTAGCTTACCAGGCTTCTCTGTCCATGGGATTTTCCAGGCAAGAGTACTGGAGTGGGTTGCCAGTTCCTTCTCCAGAGAATCTTCCCAACACAGGGATGGAACCCAGGTCTCCTGCATTGTAGGCAGACGCTTTACCGTCTGAGTCACCATGGAAGTCTTAGATACATTTATTAAAATTGACTCAGTGTCCCTACAGTGACAAGGGATTCATAAAAATCAGTGAGAAAATTCTCAAATACATATACAGGAAACAAAAAAAACCATTGGCATAGTAAGTTTTTCCAAGAAAAAATTAGTCATTTTAATTTATTTACTTAGAGATGTCTGAGGCAGTCTCCAAAACATATTTTCTATAATGTATGTAGAAGCATTAGATACACAATGATAAATCATCTTGGTTTTGGATTCTATTTATGTTATTCACTGTTAGTTAACCATTCCACATAGTGTCCTAGATTACCAATCAGCAATGTACCATATGTTCATAATTTCCAGATTTTATTTTCATTATGCAGAGAAACCAGTATATCCTACTGAAAGTCATTTTATGAATAGGATTCACCTATATCTTTCTGCTGTTGAACGCTACTAACATGAGGGCTTGGCTATATGATCGTTAACTTTTTCACAGATAATTTTATTGTAATCATTGTTTTTACAGATCATATCCAGTAGAGAGGTTATATGTTCTAGATCTACCGTTAACTTTTTCTTATCAACTTGTACTATATTAAATTTGAGGATTTCTGTTTATCAAGAAAAAGAAAAGAGAAACTAGGAAATCCACCAACAGGAAGAAAATAACCAAAATGTACCTATCTATCAAAAGTTTATATTCAGAATATTTGTAGAAGTATAAATAAAAAAGGCACTATAGAGAAAAAAATAAAACAAAGCAAAAGACACTACTAAGTGAGATACCCAATGGCTAATAAATCTGTGGAAGGTACTAGATCTCAGAGAAATACAGACTAAAACAATAGAAACATGATTACACACCTACTAGAATGGCTAAAACCCCAAAGACAAAAAATATGAAAATTTGTGAAAATATAAAAGAAACAGAATTGTCAAACATTGCTGGTATGAGTCTATACTAGTACAGCCACTTTGGGGATGCCTTAGACAGTGTCTGAAAAAGTTGAATAGTGGCTCAGTTGGTAAGGAGTCCACCCGTAATGCAGGAGACCGCCTGCAGTGCAGGAAACCTGGGTAAGATCTCTAGGTGAGGAATATCTCCTGGAGAAGGAAATAGCAACCTGCTCCAGTATTCTTGCCTAGGAAATCCCAGACAGAGGAGCCTGGAGGGTTACAGTCTGTGGGTTCGTGGAGTCAGACATGACATAGCGACTACACCACCAACTGCTGTTGCTGCTGGTAAGTCGCTTCAGTCGTGTCCAACTCTGTGCGACCCCATAGATGGCAGCCCATCATGCTCCGCTGTCCCTGGGATTCTCCAGGCACCACTACTAAAGCTGAATATATACAGACCACGTACCCTCCACTCCTGGAAATATATCAGTGCACATATCAGAAATGTGTGCAGGTTTACCATAAAAATGTGTTCTAAAATGTTCAGTATCACAATTTACAGTAACCACAAGCTTGAAATTTCCCCAATGTCCCATGAACCACTGAATGAATAAATGAAATTGTCCACACAATGGAATACCATACAGCAATGCTATTGGTGATCTAAAACAATAAACAAGAAGATGGATGAGTCTCATAAACAATGATCAACAAAAATAACCAGATATAGTAGAGTACTTACAGAGCTATCCCATCATTTAGTAAAACAGAAAGACAAACGCCATGTCTGCCATATGAAGCCAGTGATTAGGGAGGCAGTGACAAAAAATGGAACACAGGGAGATTCTGGGGCTTGGGAAACATTCAGTTTCTTAATCGAGCTGGTGTTTACATTGGTGTGTTTACTTTGTGAAATTTAATATGATATTTATGCACGTGTTCATGCTAAGTTGCTTCAGTCATATCCAACTCTTTGTGACCCCCATGGACTGTAGCCCACCAGGCTCCTCTGTTCATGGGATTCTCCAGGCAAGAAAACTAGAGTGGATTGCCATGCCCTCATCTAGGGGATCTTCCCAACCCAGAAACGGAACCAGTGTCTCTTATGTCTCCTGCATTGGACAGGCAGCTTCTTTACCACTAGCGTCACCTGGGAAGCCCATATCATATTTATAATGGTATATTTTAAAGTGCATCAGTTCAGTCCATTTCAGTCACTCAGTTGTGTCCAAGAGACCCCATGGACACACCAGGCCTCCCTGTCCATCACCAACTCCCAAAGTTTACTCAAATTCATGTCCATTTAGTCAGTGATGCCATCCAACCATCTCATCCTCTGTTTTCCCCTTCTCCTGCTTTAATATTTCCCAACATCAGGGGCTTTTCCAGTGAGTCAGCTCTTCTCATCAGGTGGCTAAGGTATTGGAGTTTCAGCTTCAGCATCTGTCCTCCCAATGAGTATTCAGGACTGATTACCTTTAGGGAGACTAGTTGGATCTCCTTGCAGTCCAAGGGACTCTCAAGAGTCTTCTCCAACACCACAACTCAAAAGCATCAATTCTTCAGTGCTCAGCTTTCTTTATAGTCCAACTCTCACATCCATACATGATTACTGGAAAAACCATAGCTTTGACTAGATGGACCTTTGTTGGTGAAGTAATGTCTCTGCTTTTTAATATGCTGTCTAGGTTGGTTTAAGTCTATATACATATGAAAAGTGAAAGTGCTAGTCACTCAATCATGTTCACTCTTTGTGACCCCATGCATTACAGATCACCAGGCTCCTCTGTCTATAGGATTCTCCAGGCAAGAATACTGGAGGAGGTAGCCACTCCCTTCTCCAGGAGATTTTCCCAATCCAGGGATCAAATCCAGATCTCCTGCATTGCAGGCAGTTACTTTATTGTTTGAGCCACAAGGGAAGCTATGTATATATATATATATATTATATTTTTTAAATAAATATATAAACTGTATATCTATTATCTATCTATAGCTCAAAAGTAAAGTTTATTTTTTAAACTCAGTACACACACACATTAAAACACACATATACACACACACACATACACACTGCTGCTAAGTCACTTCAGTCATGTCTGACACTGTGCAACCCCATAGATGGCAGCCCACCAGGCTCCCCCATCCCTGAGATTCTCCAGGCAAGGACACTGGAATGGGTTGCCATTTCCTTCTACAATACATGAAAGTGAAAAGTGAAAGTGAAGTGTCTCAGTCATGTTCGACCCTCAATGACCCCATGGATTGCAGCCTTCTAGGCTCCTCCATCCACGGGATTTCTCAGGCAAGAGTACTGGAGTGGTATGCCATTGCCTTCTTCGACACACACACTACAGAAAGTAAAAGCTCCCCTTCCTGCCCACTCGTCTCCATTCAACCCAAGTCCCTTTATCCAAAAGCTGTGTTAAATAAGATGTAAACATGTAACACCTTCTCACATTAGGGAAGATGTTTTTAATAAGGTGAAACAGAGAGGATCAGAAAATCAAATTAATATGCAAAATCTTTAATTAATTACCAGATAACAGTTTTATTTTCAAGAAAACAGTGAAATTAGGGACTGTATTTCCCACAGAATCCTAGTTTGAATTTCTGTATCCAAAAACCCTGGATAGTTTTTCTAGTCAAATATCTATCTTTGAGTTATATCAGTCTGTGACTCACTTTCATGATAGGAAAGATAAATACTTTTTCATTACAAAGTACAAAGGGCAGGAGTAATGCAATTTAAAATTTTGAACTGAACAAAAGACAAAAATTCACTAGGAGACACTAGAAAATTAAAACCTGGCTTGTAGTAACTCTGGGCACCAACAAGAGGATATTCAGCCAATGCATTCTGATTTACTTAAACATCTAATGTTATTTTGGTTTTTACTCTTGTAGCCTGAAGAGTCACAATGACCCTGTTCCAAACAAACAGACAAACTCATATCTGTGATATAATTCAGAACTGAACTTAGGCATAATTTTCATAAACACCCTGACTGCAGACACATTATTACATTACTAACTGAAGTATTCCTTTGAAATTGCTAGTTGAGAGCCATTAGAATCTCGACTGAGTGACACCCAAGCCTGCTAAAAATTAGGAGTTTGGGAATTAACATATACACACAATATACACATATATATAAAATAGGTAAACCCAGTTCAGTTCAGTTCAGTCACTCAGTCGTGTTCAACTCTTTGCGACACCATGAACTGCAGCATGCCAGGCCTCCCTGTCCATCACCAACTCCCGGAGTTCACTCAGACTCACGTGCATCGAGTCCGTGATGCCATCCAGCCATCTCATCCTCTGTCATCCCCTTCTCCTCCTGCCCCCAATCCCTCTCAGCGTCAGAGTCTTTTCCAATGAGTCAACTCTTCGCATGAAGTGGCCAAAGTACTGGAGTTTCAGCTTTAGCATCATTCCTTCCAAAGAAATCCCAGGGCTGATCTCCTTCAGAATGGACTGGTTGGATCTCCTTGCAGGCCAAGGGACTCTCAAGAGTCTTCAACACCACAGTTCAAAAGCATCAATTCTTTGGTGCTCAGCTTTCTTCATAGTCCAACTCTCACATCCATACATGACCACAGGGAAAACCATAGCCTTGACTAGACGACCATAGTCGGCAAAGTAATGTCTCTGCTTTTGAATATACTATCAAGGTTGGTCATAACTTTTCTTCCAAGGAGTAAGTGTCTTTTAATTTCATGGCTACAATCACCATCTGCAGTGATTTTGGAACCCCCAAAAGTCTGACACTGTTTCCAGGACCTACTATATAGCACAAGAAACTATTTTTGATATCTTGTAATAATTTATAATGGAAAAGAATCTGAAAAATAATATGTATGTATATACATGTGCATATGTATATGTATAACTGAAACACTTTGCTGTACACTTGAAACTAGCACACGATTTTAAATTATCTATGTTTCCTACATAGCTCAGTTGGTAAAGCATCTGCTGGCAGTGTGGGAGCTCTGGGTTCAATTCCTGGGCCAGGAAGTTCCCCTAGAGAAGGCAGTGGCAACCCACTCCAATATTCTTGCCTGGAGAATCCCATGGACAGAGGAACCTGGCAGGCTACAGTTCATGGGATCACAAGAGTCAGACACAAATTAGTGCTCTTTCTTCTTTCTTTCCTTATATTTCAACTTTAAAAATTAAATATAGTGACTGGAATAAAAGGCTTAATCAGAATATCAATAGAGCTCTTAATAATCTTCCAGAAGCTCCTTCATACTACACAGGTAACCAGTTAGCTTCTCTAAAAAAGAGGAGTAAACTATCCCTTCTTCCCACTTCTTGGCTGTGACAGTGTCATTCGAGCCTCTTTAACCTAAAGTGTTTGTGCATGCTGTTTGTTTGTCAGCATGCATGACAGAACTGGTTTTGTTTCCCACCCATTTTCATTGAGCTTTATTTGTAGCACTGCTATCCACATAATCAAAGGCTTGGACATCTTTTTAATAGGAGAAATATAAGGACCTGCCATCAGTGCCAAAGGCAGGAAGTTGATGTTATATATCAAGCATCACTTAACACTTGCACTTTCAGAAATATCAATTATTACAATATTTATTTTAAACTGCCCAAGTTGTATCTGCAAAAGTAAGACATCCATCTTATCAGTTACAGTGCCTTTAATTCCTAACATTCTTAACTGGTTATTGCTTACTATACAGCCAGCCAGTCTCTGAATTCTGAGAAAGCAATAATTTTAATTTCTACTTGGACATTTCTCAATTTATCTTCATCATCCTTTTCTTAGAATCCAATAAATTCTTATTTTATGAATCTATTCTGTAAGCCCTGGCTGACTAAACTATAATAACTGCAAAATATTGTTAAGTGAGAAATGGCTGTGCTGTCTCATTTATTAAAACTATGCAGCAAAGATTGGGTAGAATAATCTCCATTATCTAGAACTTGAACTTCCAGAATCTCCACAGAAACTGTGTTCTATGTAACAGTCTTGGAAACAAGAACCAGTGAGGAAAGGGAGTGCGTTTGTAAACAAAGATTAAATTTCTAGTGACCATGCTTCCAATTAAATTCCTTAATCTACTTAACCCTCCTCAAGTTTTCCTCTTTCTGTGGAAGGCTGAAATTGTGTGCCAGGGAACCGCTGGCTTTGATGTTAATAATTTATAGATGTTGGCAATAGATATAATCACTTTAAATGCTATGGGAATAGCAGCTGTGAAAAACTTAAATGTCTAGAATGAGGATTGAGGAAAGAGAAGTAACATTCCTATTATATATTAAAGTATCTTTATTTACAGTGCAGAATTAAATTTGCTCCCCTAAATCAAATGAGAGGATGGTGATGGATTTGCATTTAACTATACTGAGAAAATGGACAACATATGGGTTTTAAGATTAAATATCTAAATAGGGAGGAGGGGAAAGGGAAATCACAAGTATGTTGAAAAAAATAACAATCACTCATAAAATAAGGAGAGAGAAGCTATTCTGGAATTGCAATGTTCTTTGTGTTGTTATATATTACTATTAAAATGCGGTAAGGAACCTTTTGCAAGATTGCTGATTTCACAAAATTTATGTTTTATCAGTTTTCACAGCTCTTTTTCATAGCTCCTAAAAACATTAAGAGAAGATAGTAATGTTTAACTTCCATCATTGAGTTTCAATTTATTTTCAAGATATTTCTATTACTAATGTATGAAGTCCTCTTTGCCAAGAACAAACACTTTCTCTCCTTTAAAAAATTCAACGTGGTATCAACAACTAGATGAATTCATGTATTAATAACACAATGGCTAGCTTTATGTCACTAACCCCACCTGGCAGACTTCTTTCTCTCCTTTCTATAGCAGTAAGACATGCATGCTCAGTCATGTCTGACCCTTTGTGACCCCCTGGACTGTAGCCCATCAGGTTTCTCTGTCCATGGGATTTTTTAGGCAAGAATACTGGAGTGAGTTGCCATTGCCAACCTAATCCAGAAGCTATAGAGAGGATGCCTGAAAATTCTGAAAAGGTCTTCTATACTAACCCAAATCTGCAATATTTTTTTATTACCTGATTGTCACACCTCTATTGCTCAAATCGTTTACTTCGGTGACTGAGTATTAGTGCGAGACCAGACTGCCTAGGCTCAAATCTTACCTACTCAACCTATTTGGTGTGCTGCCTTGAAGAAATTACTTAAGCTGTCTGGGCCTCATGTCTCCATTTATAAAATAATAGTGTGAGAGAAGGGATGATACCTGTGAAATTCTTAGAAAAGTGCATGCACACAGAAATCAAACAATAACAGTAATAAATAATTTTATAACAATCCACTTTTGAGGAATTCTCTCTGCCAGGCATATTTATAAGTTCTTTACATTTTTAGCATATTTAATTCCAGTGAAAACCCCCTGAAACAAATAATGTTATTTCCATGCAGGAGCCCTGGATTCTATGATATTGCACAAGTCACAGGATGTTGGCTGGTCTTAGGCTTACTATAAATTCCTCTAGAGCTAGGTCTTTGATTTCTTCTTTTGTACCTTGACAACTTGGAGATGAATTATTAATGTAATTGATAGGAAACAATTCTAAAGTGTCTACATTCAAAGTGAATTAGTCTACAAAGTTTCAAGTATAAGATAGAGTGTTTGGAAAAGTTCTCATAGTCATTTATTATCACTCTGCTAGGTGCAAATTACTGCCCTAAGTAAATTAGGAAGTGATCCTTACAGAAATTAAATAATTTTCCCCTTCACTAGGACAGCAAGATAAGGTAATCAAGATTTTACCCCCAGGAAATTCCAGCCTTTATATCCCTGATGTGTCTTCTAGAAATGAATATTTAGGGCATATGCAGAGGTGTGACAATAAGTATGAAACCTAACGTTACTATTTCCAGGCAAAAGGCTCAGTCATACAACATAGGAATTTTGTATATCTGGGAAAATATATATTTTATTCAAACACTTAACCTGCAAATGGTTTTATTTGCACTTTATTTTTTGTTACTTTTTCATGTATTCCTTTGTTTATTACAAAATTCCCAAGCAGGTTCTAAAATGCAGCTCACAGCTAGAAAGCAGAGAAGACCTGAGAGTGTTCAGATATGGAGACAGACCAGAATGGCATTATTGAGGAGATTGTGAGAAAGGAACTCCTTCTGGAACTAATAATTATTCACATACATTTACCCCCACTTCCAAGGAGGCATGAATATGACGACACAGAAACTAGGAGAGAGGGAAAAGAGAGGAGGGAAAAGACTGAATAAGCCTGCTGAAGGAATCCAAAATCCTGTAATACCTGGCTAAGAGTGATGAGAAAAAAAAAAATAAGTGACTCGGCCAGCAGAAGACTAAGATCTTCAGTTTTGCAAATCCAGTGGACAGAGAAAAGGAAAGATTAGATTACACTGTGTAAGACAGCTAAGCCCTCTTACACAGACATATACCCACACTTACATACACTCTTGCACATAGGCTCCAGCTTATGTGTAGAACTCTGAGTAAATCTATGCGTGCATTTAGTCACTCAGTCGTGTCTGACTCTTTGTGACCCCATGGACTGTAGCTTGTCAGGATTCTTTGTCCATGGGAATTTCCAGCCAAGAATATTGCAGTATGTTGCCATTCCTTTGCAGAATATCCCCCATTTAAAAGGGAAGTAACAAAATAATGAATTTTCTTTGGAATATGAATGGGTCACTCCTCTAGTATTTAGGACTTCCCAAGTAAGATCATCCCCTGCTGAAATGCATGCACACACACACACACACACACACAACCCAGCTGTTCATAAGTCACACCAAGTTATTAATATTCCACACAGTAGTATATGTGAATTAACAGGACACCTGAGATATTTGGGGAGTTCTGTGTCTGACTCTTTCCAACTCCATGGACTGTATAGTCTATGAAAGTCTCCAGGGCCAGAATACTGGAGTGGGTAGCTGTTCCCTTCTCCAAGGGATGTTCCCAACCCAGGGATTGAACCCAGGTCTCCCACATTGCAGGTGAATTCTTTACAAGCTCAGCCACCAGGGAAGCCCTTTAACCACAAGAGACAAAGATAAACAGATACAATTACTTCCAAAGAAAGAAATGAGTGAGTGAGGAAAAAGTACATCCTTGAAACAAGATACACTGTAAAAGAAACAATTAGAGCGTAAGGTTTTTCTGTAAAAAAAAAATATCAAATTTTTAACATTCAATAAGTAGAGTTTAATTTAGGTAGTTGGGAAACAGGTTTCAGTACAAATTTATTTCAATTTCTCTATGTTGGAAATTTTTATAATAAAATATAGGTTAAAAAATTAAAAGAAACATTTGAGAATAAAGTTTGATAAATTTGCCCCTAAGAGCTTAAAATGAAGAAAAAGAAATTTAAAGTTGTGAAAATTTAAGGAAATGAAGAAACAGTTCAGCCTCGATATACAACTGATAGATGTTTAAGAAAGTCCAGAGAAACTGGAATAAAGAATAAAGAACTATGTAAAAAAAAGACAAAAATTCTCCCAAATAAGACACGTTTCTCTAGATTGAAAGAGTGAGAAAAATATGCACTTCCTTACAACATGGTAAACTTTCCAAATTGTAAATATGAAGAGATTTTATAAACTGGGGCCAAAAAAAAAAAAAAAAAAAACAAACCAGGAGAGATGCAGACCAGAATAAGACCAGATCAAAGTAACTCTCAACAGCCACGCTGAATGCCAGAAGACAAGAGAGCAATTACCTCCAAGTTCCCAAAGAAAATCATTTTTTTCCCTCAGAATTCTATTCACACCCAAACTATCAATCATGTATAAAGAAAAATATTCAGCTATTTTCAAACATATAAAATTTAAAAAAAAAAAACCTCCCACACATCCTTTAAACAGTTATTTGAAAAAGGAGCTTCTTTACTCAGGCAGAACAAACAAATAGAGCTGCTTCCCAATTTCCATTTGTTTTATTTTTATATATAAATTTATTTATTTTAATTGGAGGTTAATTACTTTACAATATCATATTGGTTTTGCCATACATCAACATGAATCTGCCACAGGTATACACGTGTTCCCCATCCTGAACCCCCCTCCTTCCTCCCTCCCTGTACCATCCCTCTGGGTCGTCCCAGTGCACCAGCCCCAGGCGTCCAGTATCACGCATCGAACCTGGACTGGTGATTCATTTCATATATAATATTATGCATGTTTCAATGCCATTCTCCCAAATCATCCCACCCTTGCCCTCTCCCACAGAGTCCAAAAGACTGTTCTATACATCTGTGTCTCTTTTGCTGTCTTACATACAGGATTATCGTTACCATCTTTCTAAATTCCATATAATGCGTTAGTATACTGTATTGGTGTTTTTCTTTCTGACTTACTTCACTCTGTATAATAGGCTCCAGTTTTATCCACCTCATTAGAACTTTCCATTTATTTTAAACGTGGCTATTCAGGGCAAGGTGCTCAGCTCTGTGCTCCATGATGACATAGGTGGGTGGGATGAAGGGATTGGCGGGAAGGAGATCCGAGAGGGAGGGGATATATGTACTGATTCACTTCATTGTACAGCAGAAACTATCACAGTATTGTAAAGCAAATGAAAAAAAAATAGTGAAAGTCACTCAGTCATGTCTGACCTTTTGCAATCCCATGGACTGTAGCCCACCATGCTCCTTTGTCCGTGGGATTTTCCACACAAGAATATCAGGGTGGATTGCCATTTCTTAAGACATAGGTGGGTGGGATGAAGGATTGGCGGGAAGGAGATCCGAGAGGGAGGGGATATATGTACTGATTCACTTCATTGTACAGCAGAAACTATCACAGTATTGTAAAGCAAATGAAAAAAAAATAGTGAAAGTCACTCAGTCATGTCTGACCTTTTGCAATCCCATGGACTGTAGCCCACCATGCTCCTTTGTCCGTGGGATTTTCCACACAAGAATATCAGGGTGGATTGCCATTTCTTATTCCAGGGGATTTTCTCAACCCAGGTATGGAACCAACTTCTCTCATGTCTGCTGAATTGCAGGTGGATTCTTTTACCCACTGAGCCATCAGAGGATCAACTATATGCATGCATATGTCCCCTCATTCTTTTTGGATATTTTGGATTTATATCATCACAGATCATTGGGTAGAGTTCCTGGTGCTATACAGTAGGTTCTCATTAGTTATCTATTTTATACATAGTAGTATATGTATGTCAACCCCAATCTCCCAATTCATCCCATCCCCACTTCCCCTCCTGGTATCCATTCTTCCTAACAGTGAAATCTCTTTATAGTAAAACTGTGAGCAATAATAATTTAGAAATGAGAATAGTTCATACCAAGAATTCCCAAATTAGTAAATGACTATTCAGGGTATACAGGTATGCCAGAATAGTGTGGGACATAGAACTAGAAAAACATAGATTTAATTTTAAAAAAGAAAGAAAATAGCATTCCTTGAGCTGTATATAGCAACCATTAACCATGTTGCTACAGAGGATAAAACATGGGTGCATGGATATTATTATTATTAGATGGATTTCTTGTAATAAGTACACACTGGCTTGCCTGGTGGCTCAATGGTAAAGAATCTGCCTGCAATGCAGGAGATGCAGAATTGACCCCTGGATCAGGAAGATCCCCTAGAGAAGAAAATGGTTACCCACTCCAGTATTCTTGCCTGGAGAATTCTATGGACAGAGGAGCCTAGCAGGCTATGATTCATGGGGTCACAAAGAGTAGGACATGACTGAGCACTAATGCTTTCACGTTTTTTTTTTTAACTTTTTTTCCCCATTACATAGTGTGGGACTACGAAATGTTCTTTAGTCCTGAAGGAACATTCTTTCAGACATCATTATAGGCAAATACCTTGACCTGGAGGATCCTGTCTGAAAGCTGAGGGTAAGAATCTTGATGTCTAGGCTAGATAAACCAGGGAGGAGGTGCCAGTTAGTAAACCAGCTTTAGCAAGGTTATGTTTGAGATATTTGTAGGAGGAAAAAATTAGAAAAGTCTTCCTGCTGGTTTCATTAATAACCCAACAAAAAGAACAGTCTCGGCAATAAGTGTGCTACGGCTGTGTGTACTCTAAGGTCTTGAAATCCAAGAGAAAAAAAAAGATTGCAGAATCAACCTAAAGTTTAAAATATTGGATTACTTTAGTAGTGGAGAAGGAAATGGCAACCCACTCCAGTGTTGCCTGAAGAATCCCATGGATGGAGAAGCTTGGTGGGCTACAGTCCACGGGTTGCAAAGAGTCGGACATGGCTGAGTGACTTCCCTTTCACTTAGTAATACAAGCAGACCTGTTTTCAAGCCAACATAGGTTGAAATGATTTCCAGCACTCACTTTGTCATGTCTTTCATTTGTATACTACATCACTGATTTGGGGTGTAGTAAAGACCAACATCTGCAAGATGAGAAGTACATATTCATGACTACTCTTTCTTCTTCCATGGCCTTATCAGATTATAGGTAACCAGAGAAAAATTTCCAAGGGTAATGATTACTGAAACTCAGGAAACTTCTAGAGAGACAGGAATATGTATTCTTTCAATGCTGTTTTCTTCAAGTCATTGTTGTTGTTCGGTCGCTAAGTCGTGTCCAACTGTTTATGACCCCATGGACCGTAGCACGCCAGGCTTCTCTGTCCTTCACTACCTCCCGTAGTTTGCTCAAACTCATGTCCATTGAGTTGGTGATGCTATCCAGCCATCTCATCCTCTGTCATCACCTTCTCTTCCTGCCCTCAATCTTTCCCAGTAGCAGGATCTTTTCCAGTAAATCAGCTATTTGCATCAGGTGGTGAAATTATTGGAGCTTCAGCTTTAGCATCAGTCCTTCCTATGAATATTCAGAGCTAACTTTCTTTAGAATTGACTGGTTTGATCTCCTTTTTGGTCCAAGGGACTCTCAAGAGTCTTCTCCAGTTTGAAAGCATGAATTCTTCGGATCTCAGCCTTCTTTCTGGTCCCACTCTCAGATCCATACATGACTACTGTTCCAGCATCACTCCTAAATAGGCTTTTAATTCACAATTCATGCTGCAAGTCCAGATTTCCAGAATATAGAAGTGACAC
>SJYC01116215.1:0-14227 GCA_006408675.1 Madoqua kirkii
AGTGAATCTTTGGAAGTATAATTTTTAATTCCTACATATTTTAGAGTTTCCTAAATTTCTTTCTGTTGCTGGTTTATTATTTAATTCAATTGTGGTTGGAGAACATACTTTGTATAATTTCAACCCTTTATGTATATTGAAGTAAGATTAAGGCCTTATAGCTATAAACTTTTTTATTTCATGATGTGTGATTTTTTTTCTAATAGGCTTCATAACTGCTTTTAGCTAAAGGATTACAGCACTAATATCAGTACACTGATATATCAGTGTACTGTTATTGACATATGCATCAAAAAACCTGTTCTCTTATCTCAGTTTTGAAGAATAAGTTTGGGCAAGTCATTTAAGTTCTCTGGACCTTTGTATCCTCAGTATTGATAGCTAATATTTATATCAATATCAATCATAATATATTAAATAATAAGTTTCTTTATAGCTATTATGTTAGTATATATATAGATATGTTATATGTACTTTTTTTTCCTCTTCTTGAAGAAATAGAAAATATTTTATTTATTTAATCTTAATTAATAACCAAATTGTTTAATGCTATGTGTACTCTGTCACTAAGTCATGTCTGACTCTTTGCAACCTCATGGACTATAGCCCACCAGGCTCCTCTGTTCATGGGATCTTCCAGATAAGAATACTGGAGTGGGTTGCCATTTCCTCCTCCAGAAATTGTTTAATATATGTACTCAAAAGCTATGGACTGGAAGTTCATTTACATCAATAACTTGCCTGTTGTGTCCATGGAGCATGAAGATCATATGTATTAATTAACTGAGAAAATATAGCTATAGACAAAAAGAGCTGGGGAAGGGAATGGTGTGTTTTATGCATGGGTTTCCTTCATGACCTTTGCCCTATATATAAAATAATCAAAGATAGCTATAATAACAATATATTGTGGAAGTTATTTTATTTCTGATAGCGAGTATTATTAGTGAAACACTTAAAAAATAATGTCCAATAAAGAAGACTATTCTCTAAAGGATAATTAACCAAAGTTTATTAGAGACCAAGGTATCTGCCAAAGTGAAGATGAAACTTGAATTTCATACTGCTCATATCTCCCAGGGTAAGTTCTGAGAGCTTACCCCTTAGGTGAAAATATATTTCTCCAGATAATTAGCTTTCATTGAGCTCCAATTGCTTTCTCTTCCCAAGCTTACTGACTGTATTTATTTTGCTCAGATGTGTAATTTCAAGACAGTAAAGTCTCCTTTTCACTTGGGGTGTCGTTATAAGAATGACAAGATCATCAGAGTTTTACTAGTTAAAGGTGTGTCTCTCCTTCCAGATCTAGAGAGGAATTTGTGTTTATGGAAGCAGAGACATTATTGGAAGTCATAAGCAACTGACTAGGAAATTAGCTGTCAAAACTTATTACCGAGTCACTTTGCTGTACAGTAGTAATTAACACAACACTGTAATTCAACCATTGTTGTTTAGGCACTAAGTTCTGTCTAACTCTTTTTGGAACCTCATGGACCACAGCCCACTGGATTCCTCTGTCTGTGAGATTTAGCAAGCAAGAAAACTACTTCAATATCAATAAATTAAAAAAAATTAAAAAACAAATGTGCTTTCTGTATTAACTAAGCAAGTGAACTCAGACAATTTGTTTAACTTGGGGCCTCAGTGTTCCCTATCTTTAAAATAAAGAGCTGGGAATAAGTAATCACTAAAAAATCATGTTGAATTTTTTTTTTTTTTTTTACTCCATAGTAAATGGGAGTTTTAAAAGAAAGGATCACTCTATTTCTGCTTTGAAAGGAACCTGCCTCCACTTAGGAATCCAAAGGGCTTTTCATTTGTTTGTTGTAGTTGTTGTTTGTTGTTGTTGGTTGTTTTCGTTGCTTTGTTTCTTTAGCTGAGTGACAAATAACAGCAACCAAATAAAGCAAAAGACTCTCACCAAAGTCTGTCACTCTGCGACCCATGGACTGTAGCCCACCAGGCTCCTCTATCCATGGGATTCTCCAGACAAGAACGCTGGAGTGGGTCTCCATTCTGTTCTCCAGGGAATCTTCCCAAACCAAGATCAAACCTGGATATCCTGAGTTGCCAACAGATTCTTTATGATCTGAGCCACCAGTATGCCCTAATAATTACAGCAGAATACTTCAAAGGTGAAGATGAAGATGAAGTCCAAAAGCTTGTGGATCTTTAAGGAAAATGTGTCTTGTCTCTTTGGATTTCTCTGGAAGCACCACGAACAGGTGAAATGGGGTCTTGTGGAACTGTGATAGTTGCAGCTTCGCAGCAGTATCCAGAATGCATTTGCCGCTGGTAGGGATCTTTGGTGGGAAAGCTCATACAGCAAAACCAGCAAAATGGATCCACATTCTCTATGTGTGGTATGGTTGAAATCATGCAGAAGCCTTCACTTACAGGCAGATAGCTTTGCTCAGAGGAGAGAATAATATAAAGTTCTATGCTTTCCAAATAACAGTTTTCCTGCATTTGAATTTTAGTACCTAATGGTTATTTCTGGAGCCATGTGTAACATTCTTTTGTTTATGCCTTGACAAAAATATAGAGAAAAAGTTAAGACCCTGCTGTGCTGAAAGATTCATGCTACAAAAAGTTAACTGGATGTTAGCAATGATCCTCTGAACTTGTCAGTTTAATTTAGATAAATAATTTCATCTAGAAGCAAATAACATACATACAAACCAAAAACTAGGCAAATGGGAGATAGCACAGAGTCATTCTTTTCTATTTTTGACTGGATTTGTTATAATATCTATATAAATGATATTAGATAAAACTACGTATATTGTTATATTCCACACACTTATTAATCAAAAAGTGCTTATTAGGCAATAATTAGGTAATGCAATCCTGAATGCTATCACTCTAAAGTCATTATAATATTAATAATTAAAAATGTTAAGGCAGAGTTGAGAATGGGTGCTTGTCTGGGTTCATTCCAGACTCTGTGCCTTACTACTTGTAGACCTTGAGAAATTTGTGTAACCAACTGCTTTGATATTCAGGTTTCTCACCTGAAAAAATAGGTTAATGATATTATCTACCTAATGATATTTATGAGAAGATAGAAAATGTAAAGTATTTCAGCAATGCCTAGGACACTCAATAAGTGTTAGCTAATATTATTCATCTTTTTATCCCCTGTAAAGCCTTCCTAAATGATTTTCCTACAGTACGGTTTTAAGCAGAATTTGTTGTAATAAATAGAAAATGGCTGAAAAAAATTATTAGGAGACTAACTGCTTTTATGCTTCCCTGGCGGCTCAGCAGTATAGCATTCACCTGCAGTGCAAGAGCTGCAGGGAACATGAGTTTGATCCCTGGATCAGGAAGATCCCCTGGAGAAGGGCATGGCAGTCCACTCCAGTATTCTTGCCTGGAGATTCCCCTAGACAGAGGAGCCTGGTGGGCTATGGTTCATGGAGTCACAAAGAGTTGGATACAACTGAAGCGACTGAACACGCAACTGTAGTATAAATTTTGTATCATAAATTTCAAATTTGTATATATTTTTAATGAATGATATCAATGTACCATTTAATGGTGAAAAGTGGTTAATTATGCATAGAATATACTTTCTCTCAAAATATGACTGGCACTGGAAAGGTACGCTAGAATCCAATTTTTATTTTTCTGCTATTTGTTGCTACTGTAGTAAGGTACATCTCAAAAGCGTTTATTAAGAATGAAATGTTAACACTTCAATTCAGTTGATATTTAGTGAGTTGACAATGAGTGATAAAGATCTGCTAGGTAAAGTCTTATCTCTCTCTTAGGAGTGCTTTATGGAGAATTGCCAGCTGACCATTGAAGGAGATGAATATTTGGTGACTTTAGTACGTTTCTTAGAAACTAGACTGTGGAAGTGCTGATGCCTAGTTTGACAACATTTCCCCAGGTAGCATATTGAACAACTAAAATATGAGTCTTATCTCTGTTATCATTTTGCAAGACAGAGCCAAACTGGTGTAGGAAATTGCCTATTCAAAAGTACGATACATCTTACCAGGAACACTAATTTACTTGAGACTTGTATTCCTAATAGTAACCTCAGCTTCATTACACAGTTTTAGGGACGGATTCAAGGTATGTCTTGTTTATTTTGTCTTGTTTTTGTCACAGTTGTGTGATCTTTCCTAGTTACTGGGAAAATTCCTAAGGTGCCCAAATACCAAGATGTAATCTCCTGGTACAGTAGGTCATTACTGTTCTTCCCCTGTTTGTGAAAGTAAGGACCACATGCAGCTGCCTGATTGCTCTCTAGGCTGAACCAGCCCTTCTTCTGAATCTCAGGCTGCCAATCCAGGTACACCTGTGAAGAAATTAAATGTAGTGATTATTTCAAGTGCAACAGCTTGAAAAAGTATAACAATTTTATACTGGTATTTCATTCTTTGACACTCATATCCATTTCTTGGGCAAGTAACTTACTATTTTTTAGATTTTAAAATTTTGCATGTATTAAAATGGAATTTCAAACATGAAGTATGTATGGGTTCTTTGACTGGAACATACACTAACGGTTACCCATCCCCCTCCTTTCTAAATCGAGACATAAGACTGGAGAAGAGAAGGAAACTTTACAAGGTCACCCCTGTGAATTATCAGCAGAACTGATATCAAAATACAAAAGTTTTCAATAGAAATTCAGTATCGCATCTGTTGCTCAAAGCTTATTTCATCTCCACAGTCACCTTTAGATCTAAAATTTGCAGAATATCCTTCAACTCTGTCTCCCCGGAGCACTATATTTTATCCCTCGAGGCAGAGCTTAAAGGTCAAGTTCTTACTGAAACTTTCCCCAGTACCTTTAAACATTGATATGGATTCCATCTCTGCTTCTCTAGTATTTGATTCTTATCTCTGTCATAGTACTTAGCTTATCACGTTTCAATTATTAATATATTAGTCTATCTCCCCAGTTGCACCTGGAATGCTTTGGCTGTCTAAATCTCTGGGGTCATTTTGTTACCTAACTAGGTATCGGGTGCTTAAAATGTTTTCTGAATGATTGAATAAATGACGTTCTTTCCTGGATCTGACTAGGTATTTTCCTAGCTTTCCTCACCAGTGCTACAAAGCTTCCCTAAGAACTCACGAAAAGAGTCAAATTCATTCAGTCAATAACTTCATAATGAAGTACTTTGTCCTTTCGTAATGACTCTTCCAGTGAAACACCATTAGGCAATTCGTCTAATTCATGAGGCACAATGGACTGCTATATTTTTAAAGGGAAATTGATCTACTATTACTTTTATACAATACTTTCAATTTTTGGAAAAATTTACATTCGTTGTCTCATTTGGTCTTCACAAGACCCCTGTAATATAAATGAGCACAGATCCTATAGCATTCTCACAGTGAGTTCATTAAGACAGATAATCCAAAGGATATCATTTTGAATTAAGGTTTTCTGACTCCAAATTTAGTTCTCATTGAATTCCAAATGATGCCCTTTTAAAACATTTGAACATTCCATAAAAATAAATCCTCAAATGGATCTGTTCTCTAAGTCACTAAAGACCTTGGGTTGCAAAGTGTTGAAACCCAGCACAGAATTGTCTAGAGATATAACTTCAGGCATTCTTAGTTCCAGCCAGTCAAACTAGGTTACCAGATATAAATACTTTGCTTTACTCATCGTTTGGACCAATTCCTCCCTGTACTTAGTCATGTGTGACTCTTTTTGGCCCCATGGACTGCAGCCCTCCAGGCTCCTCTGCCTATGGAATTTTCCAGGCAAGAATGCCAGAGCAGGTTGCCACTTCCTACTCCAAGAGATCTTCCTGACCCAAGGATCAAACTCACCTCTCTTGCAGCTCCTGCATTGGCAGGTGGATTCTTTACCACTGCCTCTACCTTCAAAGTCCGGTTCCTCTCTGAATTGGCTTTAAAACAGAGCAGCCTCTCCCCACCGGAAATTGTAAAATGGTTGTGAACAAGTATATAGTTATAACAACTTGGCAACCCGAGGAGTGGCAGTCAGTGGCCCAAGACCTGACAGTCAGCGTCCCAGAGTGAGTCATGTGCTCATCAGAGACCCAGTCGCTGCAATTGTAAGAACAGAGTCCTGGGATTGATGTCAAGTGGATGAGGGACTAATTCCTGGAGCCTGATGTGGCATCAAACCCAAGAGAATGGCCTAAAGTGAAAGTGGAAGAGAGCTTCTACCATGCAGATAGAAGTGCCATTTTCAGGAGAAGAAGGAATCAATACCAAGCTAATGAAAACAGCAGCTGCTACTATCATATCTTTGGAAGTTGCAGATGTTATCAGATCGAACCTTTCTGACTTTCTTTGAGAATCACCTATTTGTGGGTAGGTCAATCTAATAAATGTTAAGAAATTGTGGGTTGAGTAACTTGAATATCAAGTAAAAAAAAATTTTAAAGTCACCTTGTTCAGACATGAGATCTGAGAAAGCCGATCTTATCTATTTGCTGTTCCAATAATAAAATTCCAATAATAAAATTAGAGTTAGGGTTAGGGTTAGAGAAATAATTAAAGGACAATTTGAAAAAACTGGCTGAGAGAGTGCAGCTGTGCATGAGAGGGACAGATTCCCTTTTGCCTGGTGTATCATCAGCAGATTTGTTGGCTGAGTTGTACAGTATCTATTATTTTTAGCTATAAAGAAGGTGAAGAGAACACAACCAGATTTCCAGATCACAGCAAGTGCTATGACATAATCACCATTGGTTAATATCTTTATTACTATGTATGAATAAATTTTACCCCTCTATAGAAAAATCCTTCTGTCACTTGAAAAGCAAGGCAGGTGGATTAGGGCGTCATCAATAGAGAATGAACATCGATATCCCTCCATGCCTTTCATGTTACCTTTCAAGAGCACAATAGAATTTTAAAATAAGAAGTATGAGAATTCCACCAAAGGTGGAATATTATCCTTGTATTCTGTTAATCATTACCAGGATTGAGGTTGAAGATGGAGCATATATCATATACATATTCTACTTTAATTCTACTTTGGTGGGAAGGCCCTTCTAAATGTGAGGAAATTTTTGTTTAAGCAGATCTTTATAGAAAACCAGCTTGGAACTAAGGAAATAAAGAACTAAAGTGAAAATTTTGTGATTTGGAGTCACACAGATCTGGTGTCATTGATTCATTCACGTAAAAAAAGATTCATTCAGTGCCTGTTCTGTGGCAGGCAGTGTTCTTGTTGTTTTTCAGTTGCTAAGTCATGTCTGACTCTTTGCAACCCCATAGCCTGCAGCACTCCAGGCTTCGCTGTCCTTCACTGTCTCCCAGAATTTGCTAAGACTCTTGTCCATTGAGGCAGTGTTGCCATCCAACCATCTCATCCTCTATTGACGCCTTCTCCTCCTGCCCTCAAACTTTCCCAGCAATGGGCCGTTTTCAGTGAGTAATAGATAATGTTCTAGGTGCTAGAAATGAATCAGACAATGTAATGGAGAACCTCCCTGCCCTCATGCAAAGTACAGATTAGTATAGGATTTGGAAAATCTGTTGTAAAGGACTATTGTAATAATTTTGCTTTTGCAGGCCACGTGGTCTCTGTTGCAGCTGTTCAGTTCTGTTGTGTGGTGCCAAAGTACCATCAGTTCTACACAAACAATGAGTATGATTGTTTGCAAATAAAACTTTATTTAAAATAACAAGCAGCATATTTTATTTGGCCTATGGCCAAATTTTGACAGTTCTTGGTCTAGTAGAACACTAGTTAAGGTCTACCATTTAATTGGGTGCTATTTATTCTTCCAAATTTGTTATTACATTTTAAATGCTATTCACAGCGGCTACTTTACAGAGGAATTGCAAAGGTAAATGGAATAATGCATAAAACATGTCCTAAAACTTCTGAAGGGAACTTGATAAATATCCCTTACTGCTGAGCTTAATTCCTCATTTTAGACATTTAGAAACCAGGAAGCTAGGGAGTCCCATACCAAGGTGCATCCTGTCCTTGGTCATCTTGTTCCCGATTTTTTCCCCCTTGGTTGCAGTGGGTCTTTGTTCTGGCATGTGGGATTTCTCTAGCTGCAGAGCGTGAGCTCTGGAGTGTGTGGGCTCAGTTGCCCCATGGCCTCTGGGATCTTAGTTCCCTGACCAGGGATTGAATTCATGTTCCCTAAATTGGAAGGTGATTCTTAACCACTGGACCACCAGGGAAGTCCCAGCTTCCCTAGTTCTTTAAACTCTGTGAATAAAATTGTTCCAGTGTATAACCTTGTAGCTTTGACAAACTAGAATCATTTTGACCCCAATTTGACTTATATGGATAAACATTATTAGAAAACAGATATTTACTTTGATTATAAACATGACCTTAGCAAAAGTACAATAAGAAAAAGTTAGACGCTTCCTTTATTTGATATATGATGAGTAGTTAAAACAATGATTTAAGAACAGCCATCAGCCAAGTGACCCATGAAGTAACCTTTAATTCTTTGCACTGCATTTGGAAGAAATATGAATGTCTGGGAGTGGAAGAAAACAGTCATCACAGAAAACTGAAGAAAATGTGGGAGAAAAAGGCTTCTTTCCATTGTCATTTAAATTGTTCCAATAAATCAATAAATCATCTAGTAACTGGAAAAAAAAAAGAATAGCTGGTTGGTCAGTGACTATGTGCATGCATGATACATCTGGATTTCCTGTTTGAAGCAATGTGGAACACACAGAAAGCACACAAAGAATGCATAAAATGTTTTCCTTGTAGGTTGGAGGATTCTGGTCAGATAGATAAGAGCTTTGTTAGCTCATTCAATAAATTTACTATTAGGCAGGTTTTCTGCTAGGCATTGAGGACAGGACAGTGAATAAAAAAGACAGATACCCCTCCCCTCCTGGAAGCTGCATTCTGGTGAAGGCTCCAGATGCCTAACAGAATACACAAGATTTCTGAAAAGCAGAGTATGCTTGTGGAAAAGTATAAAGAAGAGAGAGTAAATTGGGAGAGTGTATTTCTAAGGGCGAGGATTGTAGTTTCTTTTTTTATGTGTGTGTTTCTTGTTTGAGGACAATTAAGGAAAGACTTAACCATCTCACATGCATACATATAGTATTCACGTATGGATATAAGAACTGGATGATAAAGAAGGCTGAGCACTGAAGAACTCTGAACTGTGGTGTTGGAGAAGACTCTTGAGAGGCCCTTGGACTGCAAGGAGATCGAACAAGTCCATCCTAAATGAAATCAGTCCTGAATATTCATTGGAAGGACTGACACTGAAGCTGAAGCTCTAATTCTTTGGCTATCTGATGCGAAGAGCCGACTCATTGGAAAAGACCCTGATATTAGGAAAGATTGAAGGCAGGAGGAGAATGGGGCGACAGAAGACAGCTGGTGTCACTGACTCAAGGGACATGAGTTTGAGCAAGCTCTGGGAGACAGTGAAGGACAGAGAAGTCTGGCATGCTGCAGTCCATGGGGTTGCAAAGTGCTGGACATGACTGAACACAACAAAAAAAACCTTACTGAGAAGATGACATTTGAAAAAATGTTTGTAGGAGAAAAGAGAGTGGGCTTTGGGAACCACTTTTGGATAAGCAGATTGTGTGTGTGTGCTAAGTCGCTTCAGTTGTGTCTTGATTCTTTGTGACCCCTTGGACTTTAGCCCACCAGGCTCTCTGTCTGTGGCATATTCCAGGCTGGAATATTAGACCAGGTTACCCTGCCCTCCTTCAGGGGATCTTCCTGACCCAGGGACCGAACCCATATCTCTTATGTCTCCTGCATTTGCAGACTGGTTCTTTACTGCTAACGCCACCTGGTTGAGAGAGTGAGTTGGGATAATTTGTGTCTAAGGGGTGGTAGATGTAGTTGGTTTTTTGTTTGTTTGTTTGTTTGTTTTTCTCCTTTTGTTTCTTTTTTTAAGGATCATTAAGGAAAGACTTGCTGAGAAGATGACATTTGAGAAAATGCTTGTAGAAGATGAGAGACTGAGCCTTGGGGACCACTTGTAGATAAGCAGATCAGGCAAAGCAAACAAGTGTAAAGGCTCTGAAGTGAGATCATTCCTCCTTTCTAGAAGCAGCAGGCAGGCCATCACATCAGGAGGCTCAGAGCGATGGAAGGGGAGAGTGGGTCATAGAGGAAAGAGTGATGTGCAGTGAAGCCTGGCTTGCGTGGGGCCTTCAGGGCCACTGGAGGGCCTTTTTCTTCTACTTCTAAGGAAATAGGAAGTCGCTAGAGTTTCTGAGCAGAGGAGACACAGGCTCTGGCTGAGATATTGTAAAGATCAAAGGGGCTTCTCTGAGATCAGAATGTAGGGAGATGGCAGGGAATCCTGAGAGCTAAGATTACACTGAGGATGGGAAACACTAGCTCAGGTTAATCTAATACTGCTACTTTGTTTAGAGGAACAGAAAGAAGATTCTTGAATAGTAGGCATCCACCCACCGTTGTTAATTTCATTATTAACTGGGAGAACGTGATTTGCTGTGGCTTCCAGAAATCAAAACAACTATCCAAAAAGCTAAATTTAATTTTTAAAAATGATAATAATAATGAAAAAGAATAACTGCCTTCCTGCCCTGCTGGACTTTCATCCTTGAATGTCCTGGATTAAAAATAAACAGGCTTCCCCTGACTTCCCTGGTGGCTCAGATGGTAAAGAATCTGCCTGCGATGCAGGAGACCTGGGTTCAGTCCCTGAGCCAGGAAGATCCTCTGGAGAAGGGAATGGTTATCCACTCCAGTATTCTGGCCTGGAGAATTCCATGGACAGAGGAGCCTGGTGGGCTATGGCCCATAGAGTCACAAAAAGTCAGCCGCAGCTGAGGCTAACACTTCTACTTTCCCTTGACCTTGGGAACTGTGGATCCCAAATTTCCCCTGGCGTCAATGGTCTGGACCATTTTTCCTTCCCTTCCTTTACATCTCTAGCACCCTCTTAGTAATGCTTTCTATCAGTGAGTACTTCCTTTGGAGCTGGGCAGCCAGACTCTTGCAACCTCAGCTGAGAGCTCCAGCTGCAGCTCATACCCTCAGCTGAGTAGGCACTGAGAGTGCTGCTGTGAATTACACCTGGGTCTAAAGCTTGAAATTCCTTACTGCCATTGTCTCCAGCTCAGCTGCTGAGTTACAGTGTGGCCCCCCTGCTGGACTGTGTCTCAATCCCTTCACCTCCAAGCACTGAAGGCTCATCTTGGGCATGCATTTGGTGTGTAATAGCTCTATGGAGCCATGGAGGCCTGGGGTTAGCACTCTCCCACCTGGGCCTGCACACCAGGATCTAAAAGTGGGACAGGAGAGAGGCCAGTCTGACAGATTCTGTCTGACTCTTGTTGTCCCTAAGTGCCTGGACTAGCACGTTTTCTACTAGGCTTTGTGCATGTGTGCGGAGTCACTTCAGTCATAGCCCACTCTTTGCGACCCTATGGACTGTAGCCTGCCAGGCTCCTCTAACCCTGGGGGCCTCCAGGCAAGAATGCTGGAGTGGGTTGCCATGCCCTCCTCCAGGAGACCTTTCTGACCCAAGGATCAGACCTGCGTCTCTTATGTCTCCTGCACTGGCTTTGCTTTTTCTCTAGTCAAGGAGCTCATCTTTGCTCCGCAGATCGTACTGCCACTCCCTCAAACTGGCACTTCTTTGGACAGGACCCATGGATCATGTGCCTTCAAATCCCTATTGTTCTACATCGTTGTTGATGCCTAGTTGCTAAGTTTTGTCTGACTCTTTGGTGATCCCATGGACTGTAGCCCCACCATTTTGCTCTGTCCATGGGATTTCCCAAGCAAGCATACTGGAGTGGGTTGCCATTTCCTTCTCCAGTGTATCATCCAGACCCAGGGATTGAACTTGGCCCCCTGCATTAACAGGATGATTCTTTACCACTGAACCATCTGAGAAGCCCATAGTCCTAATAAGTTCTAATAAGAGTGTTCTTATTAAAAGGAATGAATGAATGAATGTCTCAAGCTATTTGAAAAGCCCTACCAAGAACTTCCTAAGCTTTCTGTTTATGCTTATTATCATTGTTTAATCTCCTGAATACATGAAAATACTTAATTTTGTCTGTGTTGGCAGTACAGCCTTACCTTTAATATAACCACCATTTATTTTTGAGGGGATGATATACAAGGTGTGAATGTGATTATGATCTACACATATTCCAAGAACAGAGAAGACAGAGAAAATTTTCTTTAGGTAGCAGGGCTTGAGCTTGACAATTAAAGAAGCATGGACTTGAAGCAGAGGGCAAGATTTTCAGATGAGAAGAGAAAGAGAAACAAATGAGTGTAGGGATGACCCTTGAATATTAAGGGTAATAAGAGTGGTGAGGATACTCATCTAATTGTAACTGGTGATGGGGAGCAGAGAGAAGGAAGGATAAATGAACAAAGTAAAGCCAAGATGTGTGTCCGTCTTTGCCTGTATTCTCCCTTCTGCTCCCTCTCTAGTCTCCTCACTCTCCAATAGTGTCCCTATGCTAAACGGAGTGAACTGAGATAATGATGGGATTAACCCTTGGGTACTTGTATTTCATATCCATATTTTGACTACTGACACCTTTTATCTCTTTTCACTACTTCTGCTCTTACAATCTGGTTTTCCACTGAGCTGCCATGATGATCTTTGTAGACTATAGATGCTGTCTCCTCTGCTCAAAACCTTCTAATCACTTTCCATTTTGTTATATGCATTATTTTAAAAAATATTATTTTCCATTATTGTTCATCATAGGATTTTGAATATGGTTCTCTGCGCTGTACAGAAGGACTTTGTTGTTGATCCATTCTATGTACAAAAGCTTACATCTGCTAACCCAAACCTTCCACTCCACCCTTCCCCTAGCCCTCTCCCTCTTGGCAACCACCAGTCTGCTCTGTGATTCTGTTTCTGCTTGTAGATGGGTTCGTTTATGCCACATTTTAGATTCCACACGTAACTGATACATTGCTTGTCTATTTCTGATTCACTTCACCTAGTTTGATGATCTCTAGTTGCATCCCTATTGCTGCAAATGGCATTATTTCATTCCTTTTTATGGCTGGGACTATTCCATCGTATCTGTACCATGTCTTCTTTATGCATTTTTTTGTTGATGGACATTTGTTTCCATGTCTTAGCTACTGTGCATAGTGCTTCTCATAGAGGTGATGAACATGAGGGTGCATGTATCTTTTTGAATTACAGAGTTGTCTGGACAAAACTGTATACAGATTTGCCCTGCTCTCCATAGTGTCTGTACCAACTTACATTCCCAGCAATAGTGTAGGAGGGTTCACTTTTCTCCACACTCTCACCAGCATTTGTTATTTGTAGACTTTTAATGAAACCGTTCGACCAGTGTTGAGGTGGTGCCTCACTATAGGCTTGATTTACATTTCTCTAATAATTAGCAATGTTGAGCAACTTTTCGTGTGCCTATTGGTCATGTGTGTTTCATCCTTGCAAAAATGTCTACTTAGTCCTTCTGCCCATTTGGCAATTGGTTCTTTTTTTGTTGTTGTTCCTTTTATTCATTGTAGATGCTAACATCTACACAATGGCCCTCATGGTAAAGGTTTGGGTTTTATCCTATAAGCATTGGGAGTCGATGAGAAAGTTTGAGCTGAGTAGTGTCTAACAATTCTATGCAGCAAGGGCAAAATGCATCATCTCCTCATCACCCTTTCCCATCTTTTCTTCTGAACTCTCACAAAATAAATCAATTCAAAAGGCTTTAGCTGGTAAAGCGAAATTCTCAACATCCCAGGGGTGGACCAAGTGCCTTTTCACAGCTTCGCTGTTTGGGTCCAGATGTAGGCGTTGCTTGTGAAAATGGAATCAAGTCATCCATAGTCTAAGGAACATAGGCTGCTAGTTCACTGTCTGGTGACCCTGACTGGGTGCATCTGGAGAAGGCAATGGCACCCCACTCCAGGACTCTTGCCTAGAAAATCCCATGGACAGAAGAGCCTGGAAGGCTGCAGTCCATGGGGTTGCGAAGAGTTGGACCTTAACTGGGTCCATTAGTATAAAGCATAAACAAGCCTGGATGAACAGGACTGAACATTTTGTCACAACATCTGGTGGTGGTGCCTCAGATATTTTTATCTTACTCTCACCCAGATGTTCAGCTCTCCTGAAACTCAGCTTTTTCTGCCAGGTGAAGCGATGGAGAATACCCTGGTGATTTGAGGAAAAATGATTTCTTTTTCAGCTCCTTGCAAAAATAGATTCAGTTAAGTTCAGTTCAGTTGCTCAGTCATGTCGGACTCTTTGTGACCCCATGAATCACAGCACACCAGGCC
>SJYC01116218.1:0-62654 GCA_006408675.1 Madoqua kirkii
AAGAGTTAACCATAGCTAAATATTGTATATATACATATACATACATATATGTATTAGTATTTACTGTTTTGTTACTGTAATTTTTGTCTCCACTTTCTTAATACCAATTTCAAGAATTATTTCTTGAAGAGCAAAAACAATTTGTTTCATGAAACAAAGCCATTTAATTTAGAACACTTTTATTTATTTATTTTTAAATTTTTAACTATGCAGCTTCCTGGATCTTAGCTCCCCTAAACCAGGGATCAAAAGCACGCCCTTGCAGTACAAATGCAAAGTCTGAACCACTGGGCCTCCAGGGAATTTCCTAGTACCCTTTTTAATAGTTGCTTAAAGGTTTTATTTTATTTAAACAAAGGCGATATTCTGCTCATGTTGCTGGAGTTACAGAAGTAGATGTTTCTCGATTCTTCAAATAAAAATATGAATCCAAATAAAAATATGAATGCATTTCCCAGAAAACATTTGCATACATGCAGCTATTTTCTGTAAATTACTTTATCTCCAGCTGATTGGGAAATCTTATCATGGCTCATAATCGTTTCATAAAATCATATAACATCAGAGATTAGAGAGAATTTAGGGATCAACTATTCTAAATTAACTCATTTTATAGATGAGGAAACTGAGACTCACTGAGGATGATTTATTTGCAAAGGCTATGTAACCAGTTTATAGCAGAATTATAAAAACTCTTTCAACATTCCAAGTCAACTCATCAATACTACCACCCTTCCAAAATCAGAAAAGGCCTGTGTTTCATATCAGAGAATCAAAATTATCTAATCTAAGCCTAAAAATTAACAATTTTTGGCTTTGAATACAGTAATAGTTCAGAAACAATCAATTTTTAAGAGACTTCATATACTCTAATCCTGGAAATAGACAGAGCTGGTGTTCATAGGACTCAGTTTTATTGATTTGAATTTTATTTTTTAGAAGGGAACAATTCTTGAGAATGAAAGTTTTTCTCACCCAGAAGACCTAGTAATATACAGTTAAGTTCAAAATATCATAATATATTTACTAGAATTTTCAAAATATGGTTGTTTTTGAGAGAAGAGACTATAAGCTTAATAGAATTAATTTTTATCTGAGAATTATCCATTTAGCTTATCTTAAAAAAAAAAATTGGCTTCCCTGGTGGCTCAGATGTTAAAGCGTCTGCCTGCAGTGCAGGAAACCCGGGTTTGATCTTTGGGTTGGAAAGATCCCCTGGAGAAGGAAATGGCACCCCACTTCAGGACTCTTACCTGGAAAAATCCATGGAAGGAGGAGCCCGGTAAGCTACAATCCATGGGGTCACAAAGAGTTGGACACCACTGAGCGACTTCACTTTGACTTTAAAAAGTTGGATAAGTTTTCTCTTCTTTATTTTTCTCTACCCATTTTTCTGGATCTTTTCCCAGCTTCTAGCCTCCTAGACAGTTCTATCTCTGTGTGTGTATGTGTGTAAAAAAATAAATATTAGATTTTATGTTTTCCAACTGTCTCATACATAATCGCTTTGTGTTATAGACTGCTGTGTTTTTACTTAAATGTTTCAGGTGATTATCAATGCAAATTCTTTCTTTATTTAAATTTTACTGTATTTTGCTTTACAATACTGTACTGGTTTTGCCGTACATCAACATGAATCCACCATGGGTGTACATGAGTTCCCAATTCTGAAACCCCTCCCGCCTCCCTCCTCACACCATCTCTCTGGGTCATCCCAGTGCACTAGCCCCAAGCACTTGTAAAAGAATGAAAGTAGAACACTTTATAATACCACACAAAAATAAACTCAAAATGAATTAAAGATCTAAACATCAGACCAGAAACTATAAAACTTCTAGAGAACACAGGCAAAACACTCTCTGACATAAATCAAAGCAGGATCCTCTACGACCCACCTCCCAGAATACTGGAAATAAAAGCAAAAATAAACAAATGGGATCTAATTAAGAAAAGCTTCTGCACAACAATGTAAATTCTTAATAGTTTTGAGGAATTCTGATAAATAACAATGAACCCCGTAGACAAAAATTCACCAAAGTATCAGGAAGAAGGAAAAAACCTTGGCAGGAAGGATAATCTGGTACAAGAAATAGAGGAGATTTGAGTTAGTATAGGTCAGAAAGAGAAGAAAATCTTTCAAAAACTAGAAAGTAAGAGCGGGAAATTAAAAGGATTGCTTGTGTCTATGAGTCATGTTTATTCAATCGTTCGTTTATTAAACAAGTATTTACTAGACAAATGCGATTTGTCTTATTCTTGGGTCTTAGTCCTATTCTTAGGACTCAAGATGTATAGGATCGCTTCTCCTAAGAAGCTTCTATTGTAGAGCAGGGAGACAGACAGTAAATTACAAACTTAAATCAGTAAAGGAGATAGTATCTCAGAATTTGAATCCTGCTAAGCAGAAGGGCTAAAGGAACAGTGTCTGCAGAACTGAATGAGCTGAGCATGAAAGGCCTTCTAGAGAAGATGACACTTGAGGAAAGACTTGATTGAAATGAGGGACATAACCACACAGATGTCTAGGGATAGGGTATTCAAGAGCAGCAACCACTCACTGCAAATTTCTGAAGGTGTGAAAACAGATGGCAGCGTGGAGGGAAAGAAGGGCTGAATGAAAACGAGGGAGGAAGACTGGTAGGAAATGAGGTCACCAAATGGCAGAGAAAGCATGTGATTTGTTCTTATCATCACCAGACTAAGCGTGGTGCCTGGCATAGAGTTAGTGCATGGTGTATGCGGAAAGAATGACTAAGTAAACAAGTGGGAAGAGTAGGATCTAGTAGGACTTCCTATCATTTAAGTGGGAAGAGTAACTGGGAAGAGATGACACTTGCTTGAACAAGATGGTTCAATATCTGTACATATGCCAGCATGACTGGATCTGTTTGAAATATTTCTGATGTGAAGAGGAGAGATCAGATAATGATTTAGGGCTAATGTTGTACATCATGACACAGAATAATTAGTGTCACTCAGTCTGATTGGGTTGTTTTATGCTTATTTCATTTTCCTCTCCATTCTTCTTGCCTGTCCCTCCTTTTTTTGCTCTTCTCTTTGCAACTTCTTTTCCTCTCTCATTCTACCCTCAAAACCAGAAGTAGTCCGAGCTTGTGGAACGGAACACTATGTAGCAGTGATTTCACTCAGGTTTAAAGACATTTAGAGTAACAGCAGTGAGGCAGTGCTTTTGTGTACCTTTACTGTACATGACTATATAGAGTACAAAATTATACTATCTTTATTTCAAGCCCAGGATGTCCAGAAACAAGCACAAAAGGAGCAAGGGTGCAGCTGGTACTGCTGTATTTTTCAAGAGAATACACTCTAAGATTAAAAATGTTCTCTTTGTTTTTTGTGTTTGTTTGTTTTTCTGTATTATTTGTGTAAAAACTATTATAAACCTATTATATACAGTACTGTATAGCCAATCGTGTTAGTTGGGAACCTATGCTAACTTTGTTGGAGTTATGAACAAATTGGACTTACGAACACACTCCTAGAGCAGAGCTCATGTCTATATAGGGGACTTACTACTCACAAGCAAAATGTCCTTGTCGTAAAAATAACCCCTTCCCTTTCTATTTGTCTCAGTGTGTCTTTGGAGAAATGTCAACATTCTTCTTTTGGATAAACACTTCTAGGGGTGTGTCCTTTTATGGGTTAATTTATCTGCTATTAATGTCATGAAGCAACCTCTAGTCCAAATGTTATAGAATATGAAAAAGGAGGAGAACTGGTTGATTTTACTAGATCTCTCACGATCTTAAATACTGATATGATTTATCGCCTCCATCCCATAAGGTATTTTTTTGTGCATAGGTGAGACTTCTTCATTTCTCCTCTGAACATAAGGTTTAGAATGACCTTGGAAGGAACGGGAGGTTTTGCACACCTTAGCAAGTATTTGAGTTGATAACATTTGGGCTGTCAATGCTATAATCCCTCCCTCCCCACTTCCACCTGCAAGAAGAAGCGAAGACCAAAATCTACCTGGAACATCTGTTTTCCTAAGATGGCTTTTTGGCATTTGTTATTATTAGATTAATGCTTGCTCATTGGGAAAAATGCACACTATACAAAATAATATAGTAAAATGAAAAACCCTCAAAATCAAGTGTCTCATTCCTCAGAGTTTATCAGGGTTAACGGTTTAAAGTGAATTCTCCAAAAATTTGTCTAAGTTTCATTAAATATAGTATACTTACAGTTTTTAAATAATGCATTCAAGCCATGTAGACAGTGCTCCCCTTACCGCTTCACATCATTTCATGCTGTTGTGCATAGATATTCCTCACTCTTTCTGAAGATTAAATGATATTGCTTGGGTGGATTGCTCTGAGGTATTTAGCTGGTCCTTTTTTTTGTTCTTTCCAGTTGATCATTATTGCAAATGGTGCAAGAAATTCCTGTGCATACATATTTGTGCACTGAACTCCATTTGATGATGACTGAAATCTATTGAAAGTGCTTTAAAAAGCACTTCATATTATTTCTTTAAAAGTGAACTGTGTAGATGGAGCCTATAAGAAAGGAACTGCAAAATACCCCTTATTTCATGCAATCCTAAAATATACACACTGACTAAAAGGTGGATCATGCTTAATTATTCATTTTCTTCTTGGAGAAAAGGCAAATTACAGTGAGCTAAAAGGATTTAATATGCTTTAATATGCAGGAAAAATAGAAAGTATGATTCCTCCTCATTGTGAATTTCCATTTAGAGCACTTCCTTCATCAGAGATTCTTGTTACTTCATGCTTCATTTGAGTATCAGTCTTGAAAGAAACGGTGAAATGCATTTTCCAGGTTTCTCAGAAAAGATGTACCAAATTTTGTGAAGGCATTTAAATTCCATAAAACTGTAAAAAGATTAATTATAGTGATTTCCACCCCTCTGTAGGGCAATGATTTATTTTTCCTTCCCTGGATTATGAAGAAGACCCTCCATAATTTGATGTTACTTCTCTAGAAAATCTTCTCCAGTGGTTTGCTAATAAATGTTTAACAACTGGCTCACTTCCTACTAGAAGAAAATATATCTATTATGTTTATATATAAAATATACATAAAGTGAAAGCATGCATACAGAAGTTTATTTTACATTTGACAGATGTAAAACAAATGGAATTTATCATTATTAATGAAATACGCAATCCACTTTATAGTAACAGTGGATTGATTCTCATGTAGTGTTCTCACTGATCTTAGCTGAACTGCTGTTTTTGTTATTCAGTCACTAAGTCATGTTCAGCTCTTTGACCCCATGGACTGCAACATGCCAAGCTTCCCTGTCCTTCTCCATCTCTTGGAGTTTGCTCAAACTCATATCCGAAGAATCATTGATCCAGCCATCCAACCATCTCGTCCTTTGTCATTCCTTTCTCTGTTTGCTTTAATCTTTCCCAGCATCAGGGTCTTTTCCAATGCGTCAGCTCTTCACATCAGGTATTGGAATTTCAGCTTCATCAACAGTCCTTCCAATGAATATTCAGGATTGATTTCCTTTAGGATTGAATGGTTTGATCTCATTTCAGTCCAAGGGACTGTCAAGAGTCTTCTCCAGCACCACAATTTGAAAGCATTAATTCTTTGGTGCCCAGTCTTCTTTATGGTCCAACTCTCATATCCACATATGCCTACTGGAAAAACCATAGCTTTGACTATATGGACCTTGTCAGCAAAGTAATGTCTTGGCATTTTGATATGGTATCTAGGTTTCTCCTAGGTTTCCTTGCAGGGAGCACACATCTTTTAATTTCAGGCTGCAGTTACCATTAGCAGTAATTTTGGAGCCCAAGAAAATGAAATCTGTCACTGTTTCCACGTTCTCCCCTTCTATTTGCCATGAAGTTATGGGACCAGATGCCACAACTTCAGTTTTTTTAATGTTTGAGTTTTAACCCAGTTTCTGAACTCTTGTATTTATAGCCAATTTGTTCAATGCACATGAATGTAGTTCCAATAAAAATGTTAGTTAATATTCTACTAACATTAATAAATGACAGAAATCAGACAATAAAACAAAGTTACCGAGGTGATGTCACTGAACACAGAACTGAGAGGTTTCATAGCACATAATTATGAAGTATTCTCGTCATACGTTACAGTAGACATGGATGGTAGTACGAAGTATGGAAATCTCTAAGAAATGATGCTTTGAATATCTATTACTTTTGTTTCTAATATAATTTGCTGAACTGCAATTTATATAATTTTATGTTTAATAATGGCAGTGGTCAGTGACACAAAATTCCTAAAAGTTTGATCGTTAAGTCTGGTGATCTTGGGAAGTAGTTTTAGCTTACTACTGGTTCATATTTCATCATTTCCAAGAGGAAAATCTACTATATTCAGGACTGTCTCTCAATGCCCCTCAAGACTAATAGACAAAAAGAATTTTAGTTCCTGGGCATGCAAAGATTGGATAAAGTTTGAATTTTTGGAAAATTTAAATAACTGAGTTTGTTTTGAATTTAATCAACTGAACTTTTTGAAAGCATAAATAGATGGCCTACTTTGTATAGATTTTGAGATTCTAACAAGAGTCTCTTATCCAGATGATTATTTTATGGAACAGCCAAATTGCAACACTAGTAAAGGAGGAAAATATCTAATTGCTTCCCTGTCCCTTCTAACAAGAAAACAGGTGAATAATTTAGCAATGTGTCCTGGCAAAAGTATGTTTTTTGTGTTTAAAGTTATTTCAAATATTTATACTTTTGTTCCAGACTTAGGGAAATGTAAAATAATAGATTCTTCTTTCTAATAAACAAATATTTAAATAATGATGTTATTATAAGGTCATCTCCCATTCTTTCATCTTGTGATAAATTTAGTAACATCTTAACAAAATCCTTTTTCTCATTAAGCTCTGTTTCTTGCATAGTCAGTCATCTGGAGGGGCAAGGAGCATCTTTCTTTCTCCTTTGTGTTGTTACAATATTTCATTTCTTCTTTTTGTTTTTTTTACAATAGTTTTATTGATATATGTTATATACCATCAAATTTATGTTTAGAATACATATTTCAATAGCTTTTAGAATATTTACAATTATACATTTACATTAAAAACAGCTTCCAGTACCGCAAAATAGGGATAGAAATTCATTATTTCATTTTAGTGATCCTTGATTGCAGATTCTGCTTGTGATGGTGATTATTATATATACTTTCAACTCTTTTTCTTAGTCCCCATTTCATTTTCTTTTTAAAACTAGAACTCCATTGCTGAAACATGTACACACACACACACACACACACACACCCCTCAGTGTTTGGAGGACAAAAGGAATTTTGGGTTCCAGTCATACAAACATCAGTGATCAAAGCAAAGAAATAGAGGAAAACCACAGAATGGGAAAGACTAGAGATCTCTTCAAGAAAATACCAAGGGAATATTTCATGCAAAGATGGGTACAATAAAGGACAGAAATGGAATGCAAACAGAAGCAGGAGATATTAAAAGGTGCCAAGAATACACAGAAGAACTATACAGAAAAGGTCTTCAGGACCCAGATAACCACAATGATGTGATCACGCATCTAGAGACAGACATCATGCAATGCGAAGTCAAGTGGGCCTTAGGAAACATGACTATGAACAAAGCTAGTGAAGGTGATGGAATTCCAGTTGAGCTATTTCAAATCCTAAAAGATGATGCTGTAAAGTGATGCACTCAAAATGCCAACAGATCTGGAAAACTCAACAGTGGTCACAAGGTGGGAAAAGAATCCATTTTCATTTCAATCGCAAAGAAAGACAACACTCAAACTACTGTACAACTGCACTCAGAGAAGGCAGTGGCACCCCACTCCAGTACTCTTGCCTGGAAAATCCCATGGACGGAGGAGCCTGGTGGGCTGCAGTCCATGGGGTCTCTAAGAGTCTGACATGACTGAGTGAGTTCACTTTCACTTTTCACTTTTATGCATTGGAGAAGGAAATAGCAACTCATTCCAGTGTTTTTGCCTGGAGAATCCCAGGGACAGGGGAGCCTGGTGGCTACCATCTATGGGGTCACACAGAGTCGGACACAACTGAAGTGACTTAGCAGCAGTAGCAGCATGTGCTAGCAAAGTAATGCTCAAAATCCTCCTAGCCAGGCTTCAACAGTACATGTACCATGAACATCCAGATGTTCAAGCTAGATTTTGAAAAAGCAGAGAAACCAGACAACAAATTGACACTGTCTGCTGGATCATAGAAAGAGCAGAGATTTCCTCTGCTTTATTGACTATGCCAAAGCCTTTGACTGTGTGGATCACAACAAAGTGTGGAAAATTCTGAAAGAAATGGGAATACCAGACCACCTGACCTGTCTCCTGAGAAATACGTATGCAGGTCAAGAGGCAACAGAACTAGACATGGGAAAACAGATCGGTTCCAAACAAGGAAAGGAGTACGTCAAGGCTGTGTATTGTCACCCTGCTTATTTAACTTATATGCAGAGCACCTCATGTAAAACGCCTGACTGGATGAAGTACAAGCTGGAATCAAGATTGCCAGGAGAAATATCAATAACCACAGATACGCAGATGACACCACCCTTATGGCAGAAAGTGAAGGGGTACTAAAGAGCCTGTTGATGAAAGTGACAGAGGAGAGTGAAAAAGTTGGCTTAAAACTCAACATCCAGAAAACGAGGATCATGGCATCCAGTCCCATCTCTTCATGGCATATATTGAAGAAACAGTGAGAGACTTCATTTTGGGGGGCTCTAAAATCACTGCAGATGGTGACTGCAGCCATGAAATTAAAAAATGCTTGTTCTTTGGAAGAAAAGCTATGGCCAGCATAAACAGCATATTAAAAAGGATAGATATTACTTTGCCAACAAAGGTCCATCTAGTCAAAGCTATGGTTTTTCCAATAGTCATGTATGGATGTGACCTTTGGACTATAAAGAAAGCTGAGTGCTGAAGAATCAATGCTTTTGATCTGTGGTGCTGGAGAAGACTCTTGAGAGTCCCTTGGACTACTAAGAGATCCAACCAGTCCATTCTAAAGGAAATCAGGCCTGAACATTCACTAGAAGGACTGATGCTGAAGGTGAAACTCCAATACTTTGTCTACCTGATCTGAAGAAATGACTCATTTGAAAAGACCCTGATGCTGGAAATGATTGAAGGCGGGAGGAGAAGGGGATGACAGAGGATGAGATGGTTGGAAGTCATCACCAGCTCAATGGACATGAATTTGAGCAAGCCCCAGGAGCTGGTGATGGACAGGGAAGCCTGGCATGCTGCAGTCCATGAGGTCACAGAGAATTGGACACAACTGAGCAACTGAACTGAACTGAAGCAAACATTAGAGTCTGCAGTTTTTGGTAAAGAGGATCTAATGGGCTGAACTATCGGAAAGTATAAGAAGTAGGTGACCCACTTTACATAAATCTTGAGATTCCAGCAAGATTCTCTTATTCAAATGATTATGAGTTTGAAACTTCAATTGAAATCAAATTAGCATGAACAGGGCAGAATCTGTTTTATTAGAGACCAGGGAGGGTATCCACCTTAGAGCAAGAATAGTCACTGAAACAGTGGGCTCGCCTTGGTGTATCGTGGTCTCACCTCGACGAGGAGGATGACTTTGCAGATTCCCCACAGTGTTTTGCTTTTTATGTTTTCATTTAATGGTGTGACATCCTATGACAATTATCATTATTTTGGGTCCCATTTTCCCTTGGAAGCAGCTTTGACACAGATCAATGCATCTCAGTGTCGTTTTTTATGGCGCTGCAACATCAGAAAATGACAGCTGGAAATCTTAATTGGTCCAGTGACAGGAAATATAATGACTGTTCACAGTGACTTATTTTATCTGACCTTGTGCTTAATTCAAAGGTAAATTTTCATCTCACTGTTTGAAAAGAAAAAGTGGTGGGCTGATGAGTGGGGCAGATGGCCCAGAGAAAGAGCCTTCTTTTGGAGAGAAATTGGTACTGGTTTGGGAGCTGTTATTAAATTAGACTTAAGTGTTGGTCTCAAATAATGGATACCAGGGTCTCTGTGCCTATTTGAACTGCCAACCTTTCTGCTGTGCCTGCCATTAGAAATGGCAGCAGGCACTGGATGCAGCATGGAAGGTTGCCCACGAGTGACTGGCTGGAGGCCCTATCACAGAGGCCACCAGACAGCTGTCAGACAGACTGGCATTTGATCATTACTGACTTGGTCTGGAGCCCAGTGACTTTGACCCAGAGGCAAAAGGTTTCCTATAATACCACCCAAATTGCTCAATCCCCTGGTCCTACAGAGAAAGCTGTTTCTAAAATAAGGACATCATGTCTGCCCTACTGAGTCCAGCTATTAAACCAAGATTCCAAATGTCCTTTTGGCAGTTAAAAATAGATATATAAGCAAAGTATTAAATCTCCAACATCTTTAATTCACCTTGGGCAAAGGTGTAGCATAGAGAAGGAGGTGGCATGATTCAGTGAAAAAATGCTGGACTTAGGTTGAGATAGTACCTCTGAGCTTCGTTTCTAATGTTTGCCTTATTCACTGGGTAATCATAAGAACTAAAGAATAGAATGCATATAATCAATAACTATAAGTTTCTTTTAGATTAAGATTGATGATGAAGGTGAGCGTGATGATGATGGTAGTCTTAGGGATGATGAATGCAATATTTTTTCTTCTATAAGCATGTCATTGTTTTCTTACCATATAAAATGATATCAAGGATACTGTTGGTAATGGATGTAGTATAAGATCATTAAAGTCATAGACTTTAAAGTAAAGTACTTTGCAACAATAAATTGCTTTAAACCAATAAAGGAAAATGAAGACCTGTCTTGAAATTCTGGCTCCAACACCCATGAGCTGGCCAGCTACAGTTTCATCTATAAATAACTATTACATGGGGTTGTTGAAAGAAGAAGTGAAAAAAGGCATGAGAAACAGTTAGTTCAGCACCCAACACATGATTAGTACTAAGTGCATTTCAACTCATTCATGTCCCTTTCAGTTCATTAAGTGCAGAGCTTGTGTATTCTCAGTAAATCATTCACCAGATTGAGACCAAGAGTGATTCACTCAGCAGGTTTCTTCTCTACATGTATGTTTGTGTTAATCTAGGTCTCCCAAGAAACAGACACAAAGATCAGATTTTCTAAAAATTTAAGTTTTTGAAAGAAAGTGAGGATGGAGTTAGTAGGAAGGCTGGGGAATCACAGGACCAGGATGTACTTTGAATTCCAAGTGAACAGAAGTTGGGTGGAAGCTTCCTGGATCACTGTGCTTACTTGCTCTGCTGCTGCTGCTAAGTCGCTTCAGTCGTGTCCGACTCTGTGTGACCCCATAGACGGCAGCCCATCAGGCTCTCCCGTCCCTGGGATTCTCCAGGCAAGAACACTGGAGTGGGTTGCCATTGCCTTCTCCAATGCATGAAAGTGAAAAGTGAAAGTGAAGTTGTTCAGTCGTGTCCAATTCTTAGTGACCCCATGGACTGCAGCCTACCAGGCTCCCCCGTCCCTGGGATTCTCCAGGCAAAAACACTGGAGTGGGTTGCCATTTCCTTCTCTAATGCATGAAAGTGAAAAGTAAAAGTGAAGTCACTCAGTTGTGTCTGACTCTTCGCGATCCCATGGACTGCAGCCTACCAGACTCCTCCATCCATGGGATTTTCCAGGCAAGAGTACTGGAGTGGGGTGCCATTGCCTTCTCCAGGTTGCTCAGTTATGTCCAACTCTGTGTGACCCTATGGACTATAGCTCATCAGGTTCTTCTGTCCATGGGATTCTTCAGGCAGGGATACTGGGTTTTCATTTCCTTTTCCAGGGGATCCTCCTAACCCAGAAATCGAACTCAGGTCTCCTGTGTTTCCTGCATTGCAAGCAAATTCTTTAACCATTGAGCTACTGGGCAGACAAAGAAAGATTAATAAGACTGTCAAAGGACAGATGCCTCCTCAGAACAGTCAGCTGTTAGAGGGGCTCCATGTCTTACAGATGAAGCCCCTATGCTCCACCCTTGGTTGGAAGCAGCTTGAATGAAAACACAGCTGAGGTACAAATGTGGCAGTTGATTTCAGAGCCCTGGCTTCGAAACTGTGTCCCTTCCATTAAGCTCTCTGAACTTGGAGGTCAGGGAGGCACATTCTACAGCCACCTTGCCTTTAAAAACTGCGATTGCTTGTTAGCTATTATTAACTCATTTGATCCTTGAATTTCAAAGTAGATCTTTGCATAATAGTTGCTACATTGCTCCAGGTGTTAGCTAGTGTTGACTGTCTCCTTCTGATGTTGTCTACTCTTCATAAGCAATTAAGTAAACTTGCCTTCTTCACTGGTTCATCCTCCTCAAACATGAGAAACAAGGGAAGTTCCCTAAACATCTGAGCCCAGTGCTACCTTCTTCATCCCTTTGTCTTGCTCACTTCCTGTAATAAATGCCTCTGTGCTACCAGGAAAGTCACATCTCCATGTGGGAACATTGTATCTGTTTCCTCTCAGTGAGCTCTGCCTCCTGGGCAGCGTGTGAGCATTATGCTTCTTGCCCAGCTCCTCTTAATCACGTGCTTGCCTCTCTGTTGGTGGGACTGGTTTTTAGGAGTGGGAGGCACAGATCTTGTTCTGTGTTGGAGGTTTTTATGACCGTCTGCCTTTGCTCTTTCACCAAAAGAAAGTCAAAGTAAGGAAGTGTCAAACGAATCACATGCAAGGATTTATTCTGAAGAGTGCTGCCATTTTATTCTGCATTACTGCAGCATGGGCTCTGCTTGATTCTGAGTCACCATTCAAAATGGAAATTGATTTGGTTTTTACCATCTTTGAGTTGCAGATAAACTCTAAGCCAGGCTCTACTGATTCAAGGTCTTCTGCTTCCAGAAATGGAGATCATTTGTTCATTTCAGCTTTTCAGCAGAACACTTTTTGTGGGCACAGGGTATGGTCCACCTCTCAGAAAGGCTTGCTAAAAGAATGAATGAATGAATGAATGAATACACAAATGAATGAATGGAGTGAGATTGTTTGAGAAATTTGGTGCCTCAGAACTGTATGATTTTATTTTGCATTTCCCCTTATGCTTTGAATTGTATTAAGCTAGACAATTCACAGGATCAGATCATAATAGGTGAGAACCAGAAAGAAGTTCTCACACAACCTGTTCTAGTTCATTGGGAAAAATAAAATAAAATAAGAATTGAAGGGGAGTGACTTCAACTGAAGGTCATACAGTTAATAAAGACTAAGTCCATACTCTACCTTCCTCTCTTTTCACTTTCAGCTAAACTTGCTACTTTCCCTTTTTTATTTTTATAGTTTATTTGAAAAGAAACTGATACTCAAAATTTATAAAAATTCCATTCAAATACTCTAAAATCCATTTGAAATAATGAAGACCCAGTGAATTTGCCAAATAAGACTTACCCCAGTCATTCATTCATTCATTTAACAAATATTGAGAGCTTAGTATGTGCCGGGTATTGTGTATATGCTAAGAAAATAGAAACACAGACAGGCAAAGTCTCTTCCCTCCTGGAGCTTCCATTCTAATTTATATTTAGAGAGACTCTTTCATCTATGGAGAAGGAAATGGCAATCCACTCCAGTATTCTTGCCTGGAGAATCCCATGAACAGAGAAGCCTGGCAGGCTGCAGTCCATGGTGTCACAAAGATTCAGGCACAGCTGAGCAACTTCACTTTCACTTTTTCACTTCTTGACATGCACATATTCTATCAAGTTTCTCTACTTTCAGCTTACTGATGGATGAAAAGGGCAGACAAGAAAAGGAACTGGGGGTTACCCTTTCACCTTTGCTTCAGTGTCACCCTATCCAGCATAAGTGGTTAGCTAATACAGGAAAGTAACATGAATAAGAAAAATATGATAGATTTCTGGGTTGCTCATATTTCTTTCAATGTCATTAGCCCCTTTCTGTGTTCAAAGAGGGTGCTTGATAGAAAGGGTTGCCTCTGGGTGCTGTCAGTGTGCCTGCTTACTCAGTCTCAGATGTAAGATACTTATATTCTTTTAAGTAGCAGTGAGCCACCACATATCCTAGTTTTCACCAGGATTCTGTGCTACATATAAATGGGGGCAGAAGAAGGATGGTAGACGTTTATATTGCACTGTCTCCTCTAGTCACCAGCATATTCCCTTCTACCACTGGGCTTAATTGTAACACACAATTTGCAGCTTTAAATTATCCAAATATTTCCAGACAGCAATGGGAGAGTATTAAACCAAGTCTGCAGCTTTTCTGAGCAGGGACTCTCATGAGATTCCTCAGACCCTGTGCCTATGAAGCTGGTTTTGCTTAGAGCATCCTGTGCTTTATTTTATTGCGTTTTATTTTATATTAATACTTTATTATATATTTACTTTATATTAACAATGTAGTGATATTTTCATTTGGACAGCAAAGGGACTCAGCCCTTTTTTTATTTGTTTAACATGTTCTTCCATGATTAAACCATAAACTGCATGGGGCAATGAGCTTACACATCTTATTCACCTCTCCTCGGTAAATATTTTCAGTATGAGTAAAGATATGCACATGGATGGAAAGACCAGGAGTCTGAAATCTTCAAGAACAAAATCGAGGAATGGCTTGAAAGTAATGTTGTTGGCCAGTCCCTAAGTTGTGTCTGACTTTTTGTGGCCCCATTGACTGCATTACACCAGTTTCCTCTGTTCTCCACTATTTTTTGGAGTTTGCACAAATTCATGCCCATTGTGTCAGTGATGCTGTCTAACCATATCATCCTCTCCACCGCCTTCTCCTTTGCCTTTGATTTTGCCCAGCATCAGAGTCTTTTCTAATGAGCTGGCTTTTCCCATCAAGTGACCAAAGTATTGGAGCTTCAGCATCAGTCCTTCCAATGAATATTCAGGGTTGATTTTCCTCAGGATTGACTGGCTTGATCTCCTTGCAGTTCAAGGGATTCTCAAGAGTCTTCTTCAGAACAATTCAAAAGCACCAGTTCCTCAGTGCTCAGCCTTCTTTATGGTCCAGCTCTCACATCTGTACATGACTACTGGAAAAACATAGCTTTTACTATAAAGGACCTTTGTCAGCGAAGTGGCGTTTCTGCTTTTTATTACACTGTCTAGGTTTGTTAACTTCACACTTCAGGGAAATTAATGACAGAGATTAATATGCATGTATATAATTAGATTTCATAGGTACACACCATAGTTGTTAATTCCCCTCTTCCTTGGGGTTATATTTTGCTTTCTAACTCTGTATGTTCTGCTTGATCAAACCTTAGTCATAAAAATAATCAGTGTGATGGCTATCTAAGAAAAGATAGCTTCTTCTTCCTGTGTGTGTGTGTGTATTTTAATGAATATAGCACTCATGTGCATAAAGGAGGAAGATTTCCATTTCATTAATACTAGATTTTTCACATTGTTTAAGTTCCAAAAGATAATGTTTCTTCTATTTGATAGGTCTTATTTTATTAGCCACATAAAGTAAAATAACAGTTTGTTTATGTCAAAAACAATAAAGACTCACTGCTACTTGCTTTCTTTTGTATAAGTATTAATACATTTGTAGCTCCACCCCACTGGTTGGTAAACCAAGCATTACCAAGTTACCGTTGCCCTATAATGTATTTCAGTCATTTTTAATAAATCCAGACTTTAAAATGGTTTATCATTATCTCTATAAGCTACTAGAATCAGATTTCCTTCCTGAACTGCTGGGTCCTGCAGCACTCTAGCTAATGAAAGTGGATTTGAAAACATCATTCAATTAAGCAAACCTGCTGAGATTTGTTTTTTTTGGTGTTTTTGTTTTTTAGCCAAATATAATATTGAGCAAAATCTGTAATCTCACACTCTGACCTTCTTCGCAGACCTTACTCATTTAAATGACAATCCTCTGGTCCCCAATGCCTAAACAATTTTTTTTTTTTGGACATGTTTTTAAAAGAATCCATTGTGCAAGTCTAGAATTTCCATAAACTTTAAATGAAAAAGGATGTGTTTAGACACTAATGCACTTTCATTATGTTTCAGCAATAAAAGAATAGGCATACTGTATAGAAACGTTAATCCATAACCACCTTATAAAACCAAATGAATGAATATATTTGGCTATAATAATCAGCTAGCTGAGACATTAACACAGAATGGTAAGAGTGTATAATTCTTAGATTTCAAATATAATAAAAATTCATAATTTAAAAGAGTGAATAATGACCTTGTGACAACTGGACTTTGGGGAATATTATTGCCACTGGTATGAGCTGATACTGATTCAGAAATATTCATGACATATTACATCAGGAATATGGTGATGAACTAGGCAGACATAATTTCTGTCCTTAGGGAACTTATAACCAGGATCAATGACTTGAACAAATCAGTTCTATCCTGAGTTCTGGCTTTAAAACAACATTCACTTAATTGCACAACTATCTTCCAGATATTTATTAGAGACTGAGTGTTGTAAGAAGCAAAAAATAATTTGTACACAGCTCCTAATTTCAAGGAACTTTTATTCTATGCATAAATAGCTGTTGAAAATAGAATATGTAATGCCCCACAGAGAGATTTGGCTAAGATGCCATGAGAAGGAAAAAACATAAATGATTGTCAGATAGTGAAATCAAGGCTTCCTTGAAAAAAAAAAAAAACTTTTGAATTGAGTCTTAGGAGATGTAACAGATTTTTAAGTGTTGATAATGAGGGAAAAATGGGAATTCTAAGCAGAGAGCATAGAAGACTTGAGGAGCAGAGGACGTGGGCAAGTGTATAGCATGATCCTACATGGCTGAGTGCAGTGTGGGAGTGGAATGCTCTGTGGATGTCCTCTCCTTTACCTTAATGGCCTGGTCTGGTGCAATTCTCATTTATGAAGATTCTCAGTGCAAGTATTGCCTCATTGATAAGTAATATGTCTGGTGTTTTCATCCCCTCCATTTATAGATGGGTTCTGGCTAACTAGATGTTGAATTGGATTAAATTGTAATCATGAGAAAATGTAATTGCAAGAATGGATTTGGAGACTTCTCTGGGAGTCCAGTGGTTAGGACTGAGTACTTTCCCTGCCAAGGGTGCAGGATCAGTCTCCAGTTGGGGAACTAAAATCTCACAATTCTGGGTGGTTGTGGAGAAGGCAATGGCACCCCACTCCAGTACTCTTGCCTGGAAAATCCCATGGAGAGAGGAGCCTGGTAGGCTGCAGTGCATGGGGTCCAGAAGAGTCAGACACAACTAAGCAACTTTACTTTCTCTTTTCACTTTCATGCATTGGAGAAGGAAATGGCAACCCACTCCAGCGTTCTTGCCTGGAGAATCCCAGGGGCGGCTGAGCCTGGTGGGCTGCCGTCTATGAGGTTACATAGAGTCGGACACGACTGAAATGACTTAGCGGCAGCAGCAGAAGTGACCAAAATAAAGCTCACACATGGATTGGAACTAGATATTGAGGACCTTGAATGCCACATTCAGAAACTTAAAACTACTGAAGACTTTCCCCCGAATATAAAAATAATAATAGCTAATAATTTTTGTTATGGGCACTATTTTAAGGGCTGTACTAATTTGATTTTATATAGTCTTCAGAATAACCTGATGACATAGGCAATACTGTTATTCTCATATTAGAGAAACTGAAGCCTAAAGTTTTAGGGACTGGCCTAGAATCTGAGTGAGTCAGTGGTGGAGCCAAAATTTGAACCCTGGTATCCTGACTCCAGGATTGATGCTTAAGTATTATGCAGAACAGTGCTAGAGCAAAAGGAATTTTGCAGATATATCTGGAGAGAATCAGAAGGAGGAAGCTTGGTCAAGGATCTCAATTTGGAGGGAAGTGCAACAGAAAAGACAATGATTATGGTGATACAAGTGAAAAGGAGAATTTTTGAAGGGATGTGTGTGTTGTCCATTCAGAATTCAAAGGGTTGGCAAATTATTCCACATGAGGGGCAGAGAAGAGAAAGATTGTGATATATGAGTCCACAGAACTGGGAGGCAGACAATCATATTCACAAAAAATTAAAAACCCGGAAAGAAGCGAGTTCAATAGGGGAGGTTGTAGTTCTGTGATCGGTGGTGCAATTTATTTATTATTTATAAATTACTCAGGTCTGAGTGTGACATCCTTTCACAATTTCTATTCCTTAGGGGAAACACGCTGTTTATAAAGCAATACAGTTTCTTAAATGCCACTGTGGTCATTTGTATTCTATGGTTGTAGTTATGTTGTTTTTTTTTTAAATCAAAAACATGACTGATTTTGGAAAATAAGCAGTCTATTTAGCATGTGGTTTGTTAGAGGTTTAGAAGGAAAGTCAGAATTTTCACAGTAAATAAACTTTAGTAGGGGACAGACTCAGTTCAATTTGGTTGCTCAGTCGTGTCTGACTCTTTGCAATCCCAGGGACTGCAGCACACCAGGCCTCCCTGTCCATCACCAGCTCCTGGAGTCTAACCCAAAATCATGTCCATCGAGTCAGTGATGCCATCCAACCATCTCATCCTCTGCCCTCCCCTTCTCTTCCTGCCTTCAATCTTTCCCAGAATCAGAGTCTTTTCAAATGAGTCAGTTCTTCTATTAGGTGGCCAAAGTAATGGAGTTTCAGCTTCAACATCAGTCCTTCCAATGAACACCCAGGACTGATTTCCTTTAGGATGGACTGGTTGGCTCTCCTTGCAGTCCAAGGGACTCGCAAGAGTCTTCTCCAACACCACAGTTCAAAAGCATCAATTCTTTGGTGCTCAGCTTTCTTCACAGTCCAACTCTCACATCCATATGTGACCAGTGGAAAAACCACAGCCTTGACTAGATGGACCTTTGTTGGCAAAGTAACGTCTCTGCTTTTTAATATGCTATCTAGGTTGCTCATAACTTTTCTTCCAAGGAGTAAGCGTCTTTTATTTTCATGGCTGCAGTCACCATCTGCAGTGATTTTGGAGTCCCCCCAAAATAGTCTGTCACTGTTTTCACTGTTTCCCCATCTATTTGCCATGAAGTGAGAGGACGGCCTATTGAAGCAAACATAAGGATTTTTGTCATTGGGCCTTCGATGAATAACCAAAAAAAAAAAAATGTTTTTATTTGAAAAAGAAATTAGTATTCTCATATAGTTTTAACCTTGAAAGAGTTACTCAAATTTAATAAATCTGCTTCTTTACCTGTAAAATGGGAACAGTATTGAGAGTAATCTCATATATCTGTTGTATTTAATGAGATATGTATGAAATCTTTGCAGAATATTACCATAAACTAAGCCCATAAAATATTAGATACCGGTGTTATATTACTGTCAGTTCTTATATTCACTGAATTTCCTCACAGTCTGTGCCTCACTGTAGAGAGTTGAGCATACCTAATATTTGTTGAGAGGTAATACATAACTGTTGTTTTTGAACCAGTTATAACAGTCTTAAACTATTCTTTCTTAGAATCTGCAGCAGTTAACATTTGTATTATGATGTGAAAGGGAAGGAAATAGGAACTGATTTTTACACTTTCTATATTCAGAATTCATACTTCATACTATCCATTCGGCACTCTGGGTTTGATGTACAAACCTTAAGGAAGGAGAGAATAAGGTATCGTTGACAAAGAAGGATGAAGCACATCCTGAAACAGTGGGTCTTCACCATGCTCAGACACGGAGACACATGGAACTATATTGTTATTTTCTGAAACAAACAAATGGAATTTTTAGTGACATAATTCTTGATGTTTAATTCAATCTTAACATCTGGGAGCAATTTTATTATGTTAAAACATTACTGCAAAAATTAAAACCACTAGAAATTCACAGCTCTGTGAACACAAGTCCACAAAAACTAAAGTGCTTGAACTAAGTAAGCATGTGTGATTTTTTTCTGGAGTTCTTTAGCAATAAGTGTCACTACCCCTTTTATTGCCTTTTAATGATCAAGATATTTAACAACAATAAAAATAAGAAAAAAATGTATAGTAAAATAATATGAACGGAAATCAGTATGATCAATCAATTTCTATTTTCTCCTCCTTCAAAATGCAAGTCCTGACATTGTTTGCTTGTTTTTGTAGCTGAAGACCAGAGTCTTGCTTGTCAACCACTAGTGTTCCGTGTGAGCGTAATTCTGAATCACAACTCAGAAGTGAGAACCGAAAGGAGAAACCTTCGTAAGGGTAAGTTGGGCTTATGCGGCAGTAATTGCAGCACTTTAAAAAAGGATATAGAGGTAGTATTTTCCTGTGGGTATAATAAGAATCAATGGTGAGCTGTAGCTGCCAAGAAAACTAATTAAATAGACACATTAACAGCAAAATCCTCTCTAGAGCAAAAGAAATGACATTTCTTCCTATTCTGTAATTGAGAGGAAGCACCTAGTTTCTTACATTCAATTCAAAATAGAGGATTTTAACGTGGGTAGAAATAAACACGCACTTCCAGGATTTTACCTCCAGTGTCGCGAACAGCAAGTGCATCAAGAAGTGCCTTATTCTGTGCTTAGTAGCTCGGTTGTGTCTGACTCTGCGATGCTACATACTGCAGCCCGCCAGGCTCCTCTGTCCACGGGGATTCTCCAAGCAAGAATACTGGAGTGGCTTGCCTGCTCCCCTCCAGGGGATCTTCCTGACCCAGGGATCGGAGCCAAGTCTCCTGTATTTCAGGCGGATTCTTGATCCTCTGAACCACCAGGGAAGCCCATGAGTGCCCCATCCCACCAAACCCCAGCAAATCACCTTTGGCCCAAGCCTCCAGCAGGAAAGGAAAGAATCAGCAGAATATAGTAGAAAATGTGAACTCAGTAAAATGTAGACATGCTATTTAGTAGCTGAAGGTGTGACTAAACATGACAAGATCTGTCACCTGTACCTACAGTATTGAGTACACTGGCTGTCAGCCATAGGTGGTCATGGGTATTGAAATGGATAGTCCGAAGAGGTAGGAGCTGTACATGTGAAATAGACAGTATATTTTAAACCTGAAGTATGAAAAAATGCCAAATATTGCATTTATGATTTTTATACTGATTACATGTTGATACCATGTTTGGAGTGTTTTGATTGTAAAAATATATATTATTTATTTAATTTTATCTATTTGTGTTTATAGTTTTTAACCTGGTTACTAAAAAGAGATTAAATATATTTGTGCTTTACATTACATTCTATTAGACAACACTTTTCTAGACTGGATCTTTTTTTTTAATATAAAGATGTTAACTATTTTAGACTTGTGTCTGTCACAGTTTCTCTCAAATATACATAGTATACTAGCAGCAATGGGCAATATGTCAACAAATGAATGTGGCTGTGTTCCAATAAAGCTTTATTTATGGACACTAAATTGTAAATGCCATACATTATCATGTACTATGCAATATTACTTTTTCTTTTTTTTCTAACAATTTTAAAATGACATAGCTATTCCTTGGCCTATAAAAACAGGTTCCTCATGGGTCAGAGTGTGCTAACCCTGTATTTTATTCTAGATTTCACTCTGCATTTATTATCTTTGGCCCTTACTAAAATGACTTAATTTATACCCTTGTCTAAAATTGAAATGTTTATAAGCTTAAAGTCCCCTCTCATCTGCCCAGTTGTTGGAATTCCAAGTGACGTAGCAGGTAGATAACTTGATAATTTGAATCAAAGATAAAATATATTAGAATAAAGTAAGTTGATTCTAAAATAAGTAGTAAATTTCCTGTTGCTACAAGTGTTTAAACAGAGGAAAGTTTCTAGAAAAGGATTTTGTAGAAGAAAATTCAATGCTAAATGTGTGATTTAATCAAATATGTAACAACCCCTTTTCAAACACCAAACAGTTTGTTTTATTTTGTTGTTATATGTTAAGTCAGTTTTAGTTAAAACGTTGTGGGGAAAATGCAACAAGATTTCAGAGTTCAGGTACTGACTTCTATCATGGCAATAATTTATCATATTGTGAAGGGTTTAGTAGGAATCTCAGATCTGATGGCTTAGATTTTTTCCATTTTGGTAGTAGAATTCAGTAAGGTTTTTAACACAAGGGGATGAGGTTATGTAGAGTAGATTAATACAAGTCCTTCTTTTATCTATCAAAGTAATATTAGTGAATTATCTGTAATTTACTTGAGCATATAACCAATGATTTGAAATAGTTGATAATTAATATTTTAAATTGTACTTTGATAAATACCCTCCCAATGTTTTGATCTTTTCTGACAATCCCTAATGCTCTTCAGCTATTATAAGTATAGAATATACGATGCAATCACACTGAGTTTACGTTTCTTGAGTTAATAAATTGGTCTCAATCACTAATGGATTCTTTATACTGATTGAATTTACATGTTGAATTGATTTAAATTGCCTGACCATATTTCAAGGTTAAATACAAAAGTATGTGGAGCTATTAATTTTGTGTTGCTGTTGTTGGTTTGAATGATTTAGGTACTTGAAGCTAGAGCAGGAATTAAATTAATCTGTGCCTTCACCTTAGCCCAGCCTTTCTCTTTGTATAATGTATCTGTGACATTTGTCTTCATTTCGAGAGAAGATGAAGAAAATTCATCCGAACAAATGACCAGTTCTCATTAAACTGATGATTTTGAGGGAGATTTCCTTTGATTCCATGTAATGATACATTACCTTCCCAAAGAATGAATTTAGCAATGAGAAATCTAAATCTGAATGTATACCAACCCAAATCAATCAAATCATCCTAACAATTTCAAGGGTAAAAAGGAGAACAATAGCATATCCTGCAGCTGCTGATAAAGAAATCAGCTTCTGGTGCTTGGGTCTCATGTGTGAGGAGCAAATATTCCCAGTAGATGCTCTGCTTTCCCAAATCCACATGAGCTGGACATTTACAACTTTGTTCTAAAGGCTAGAAGACATGGAGTAGTTTTTACCTTCTAGATTATAAAATGTAATCCTATGCAAATGTCCTTTGAGACTAGCCCATAAAATTCTCTCATAGTCTCTCCAGAGAAGTGAAATTTCAGTTGCAAAACAACCTTAATCCTTAAAGCTTCTATGAAAACTTAGGTGGAAGACAGGACAGATAAGCCTTGCAAACAAGCTCCAAGGGAATGTATGTAGCCCACATCCATCAGCCACAGTGTATCTCCTATTACACACAAATTTGTCTTAGTGAAAGGGAAAAGCAGACCATATTGATTTTCTTCATCTCTCTGGGGATAGAACTTCAGAATTGGTCAATTACAGTGTTTCGTATTTCCATATTGCTAGCCTGGGCATATAATAGTTGACCTAACTAGCAGGCAGAAGAATATTTTATCCAGTTAATGTCTGTATTCCTGGTTGTGTGTAACTTAAAAGTCAGCTTTAGTTTTCAATATATACTTTAGAAAAAATATTATATTAAAGTTAGTGATTGTGAAAGTAACATATGCACTATCAAGAGACTTTGGAAAATACTGAAATAAAAAAATTAAAAGCCCTTACATCTCTACCACTATTTATATTCAGATATGTTTCTTTTCAGTCTTTTTTTCATACTTTTACATTTATTTATTCAATTCATATGTGTAATGCCCAATACATACCAAGAATTACACTATCATTAGCACACATAAAGGTGAATGCAAGAGATACTGTTTTTGCATTTGCAAAATTTATTATTTAGTAAGAGACAAACACACTAATGCAAAATAACATGCTTTACATTTTAATAGCATGAATCAGAATATGATGGTCACACATGAGAGGAAGAAATAGCCCAGACTTAGAGGACAACAGAAAAGGCTTATAAAAAAATTACTGACTGTAGGCCTACAATTTGGTGGCATTTAGTCAGAAAAATACAGAGGATAGAAGTGGAAAAGTATTGACTATGAGGAAAGAGAGGTAAAATGTTCGATGAGTATTCTAGGAAGTAAATAGCTGATGATGATAGCTTCAGAGGGTGAAGAGATTGGGAAAAAGTGAGACCTAGACAGTAAGAGAAGCCTTGAATCCATGAGAGTAATGTCAATTCGTTAGGCCATTAATATAAGCTAAGAAACTCTAAAAAGAGACCTTATGTCCAGTAACCTAAACAAGATGGAATCTTACGTTCTGTTGTGTATCCATACAGAGGACAGTGAGTGATCTGGTTGGGCAGCCCACTCTGTTATGCCAAACCTCAGAGAAGTTGCTTCCTTCAATTTCCTTCTCTGCTGGGGGCCCCTCGTTTCCTAGGGCGCCAAGGACGTAGTCATACAGTCCTTTAGGTCCCCTGCACTGCAGCCAGTTTCCACCCTGCAGGAAAAAATGAGGAAACAGACAATACACAGTTTCCCCTTAAGAAACTGACGTACAATTGTATATATCCCATCACGGAGAAATTGGGAAATGTCACTCCAAGTCACAGGGCAGAATGCCTGCTAATTTAAATCTGGAAAGAAAGATTCTGTGCTAAAAAGAACAGGAGAAGATTTGCTTCACCATGGTTTGAATTCTGGATTGTATTTTAAGAATGATGGAAAATTATCGAAATTTTGAACGAGGGGAAGTTATTGACAGGTGTGAATTGTGAGAAGAGGGTGAACTGGAGGGTGACAGGATTGGAGATGGGACTGCCAGCTGAGAAGCTGTGCAACAAGAGAAATCCAGGCAGGGGTGACGGCATCACGGGCTAGGACAGAGGCAGAGGGATGATGAGGGAAGAAGCGGCTCGTTCATGAGTCAGAATGAGTCGCTGATGAGGAAGAATGGGAGTTCTGGATGCCTTGTCTCATGTGGAGGGTGATCATGAGAAAGAGTGAGAAGTCAAGATGTTTGGCTTGGGAACTGGTTACATGCTGCCATTCACTGATTGTACCCATGGGTTTTGCACTGTTTTAAAGATGACCACAGAATCTAGTAGCTTAAAATAACAACTCTTTGTTTAGCTTTGATCATGTGGGGCAAGGCTCAATAAAGCCGTAGTCTGCTCATCTCAGCTAGACTCATGTGTCTTGGGCCGCCTGTGTGTCAGCTAGGATTCTGAGAGTGATGCGGTTTGACAAGGATATCTCGGCTTCAAGTTTTCCATCAGCCAGGATGTAAATCTGCTTTTTACGTAGTTGCAGAAGATTCCAAGAGCAAAAAAGACTGGAAGTGTCCCTATGCACGAGTACTTTTAAAGTCTTTGCTTCTATCTCATATGCTTTGGTTTCATTGAACAATGTAAGGCACATAATTACACCCAGTTTCTATAGGAAGGAACCATGAAACCTTGAGGGCTATTACTGCAAGACTCTGTTAAGCTGATATAGAAAGCGATAAACGTGGTGTAGTGGAAAAAATTTTGCTAGACTTGAATTTTGGAGATAAGGTAGGTGGAGTTTCCTTCTGGGAAACAGGTCTGTACAATTTTGAACACCGCTTTGCCTCTTTGGACTTCATTTTCTGCATCTCTCTAGAGACTGAGTTAGACTGGCTCCAATGTCCTTTTCCCTCTCTTAAAATTTATGACACTAACTGATTAGCATTTTGTTTCTGATGGTATAAACAAAAGGCCGTTTTGAAATTTAAACTGTCAGATATGAATTCTTTCAAAGAGAGAAAGAAAAAAAAGTGGAAAAATGGAGTAAATAAAATCTTTATTCTACTGGGTTTTTCTGTTCCGTTGACCTGTGATTTCACAATTTGACACTGTTTGTGCAATTGCCATTTGCCAAACTGGCCTTATGTTAATGTTTATTTGTTTATAGAAGTGTGTGCCAGCATTCCTCAGCAAGTAAATTATCTTATTCTATATAACATGTAATATAAAATATAGATAAATGATTATTTTGAAATGTGTTCTTTACTGTTCATTAAAACTTTTAACATGGATTATTTCCTAAGTTATATTTGTGACCTATTTAGTAACTAGCTGTAAATCTGTGACTAGTTAACTAGCCTGAAAGTCAGCCTCTGTTCAACTGTGCCAAACAGAAATATGGAGACAGTTTTGGATGAAGTAGAAAAGAAGACCTTTATTGCTTTGCCAGGCAAAGGGATCCATAGGTGGCTAATGCCCTCAAAACTACCACCCTGGGGTGGGTAGTGAGGAGGCTGATAGGGCTCAGTGAGAAAGGGGGTGGTCACCATGGCGCATTCTTCTGATTGGTTGGTGGTGAGGTAATGGGGAAAGGGCTTCCCTGTTGGCTCAGTGGTAAAGAATCTGCCTGCAATGCAGGAGACCCAGGTATGATACCTGGTTTGGAAAGATCCCCTGGAGGAAGGCATGGGAACCCACTCCAGTATTCTTGACTGGAGAATTCCATGGGCAGAGGAGTCTGACAAGCTCCAGTTCATAGAGTCACAGAGTCATACATGACTTAAGTGACCCAGCAGCAGCAGCAGCGGAGGTAATCGGGAGTCACCATCATCAATATTCTGATTCCAGCCGGTCTGGGATCTGTGTGCTTGTGGGCAGCATAAAGTCGACCTCTCTCACTTGGGCATTTCTGTATCTGCAAAACAGCTGAAAGGACGTGGCCCAGAAAATTATCTATAGTCCTAGAGGAAGAACTAAGTGTTCTTGGCTTTAATGGCTAAAGTATTATCATTTTGTCTTGTTTTTTCCTTTCTTTATGCATTTTTTCAGTTCTCTGATTAAATATATTTGTTGATTAAAGTTTTGCTACAGACAAAAAGCAGGCAGAGGACACAGGTAGGAATCTATTCTGGGAAAACCTCATAGGATCTTGCTTGGTTGCAAACTTGGTTTGTTTAAAACTGGCATTTAATTCCTCCCTAATTACAATATCAGCTGTTGTGGAAACACATGCCACCATAACCATTCAGTTTGTAATGTTTATCATCGCATGTCAAGGATCTACATAAAGCCATATGATGTGACTTTAGAACTAGAATAAATAATGTAAATAATTTTATTTAAATCAATAAAATCTTATAGGAGAAAATAACACTCAGAAAATCTAAGCATATTGGGTCAATTTATATGGTGAGAATATCATGCAAGCTGTAACTCACATTTAAGTTCAGCTTCATCACAAAAACCATCCTGAATGAGTCAGAATGTTTCCTAACTGAGTAATAGATTCATTATCTATAATAATGAAGAAGCTGCAAAAATGTTTTCTGATAAGGCCATTGTAAACAGACTGGGGTGATGTGATGTGATGAGACTGGCCTTATTATTATAGCTCTGCCTTCTGAAGTTAGCCATTCAGATGAGTTACTTACTGCCTTTAACATGTCTGATACTGAATTCAGTCTATAAAAGATGTTTCAAAATGTGTTAGTTCCTTCCTTTCCGCCTTGTATGTACATCAGCTTTGTGACTCATTTAGCTTGGTCTTGGATTGATTGTTGTTTAAGGAAAGAGAGATATAAATGAACAAATTTTGTTAACTATTTTGATACAGTGAAGAAGGCTTTATGTACCTAATTTGACAATTGTCTAAGTGAATCCTTATAATATTTCTAGATGTCGTATCTTCTGGAAAATGACCAGCTAGAGTACTGAGGTAGGTCCAGAGATATGGATTCTAGTTCTATTTTGTCATTAGTACACTCTGTATATTTCTGTATCTGCAAAACAGCTGAAAGGACGTGGCCCAGAAAATTATCTATAGTCCTAGAGGAAGAACTAAGTGTTCTTGGCTTTAATGGCTAAAGTATTATCATTTTGTCTTGTTTTTTCCTTTCTTTATGCATTTTTTCAGTTCTCTGATTAAATATATTTGTTGATTAAAGTTTTGCTACAGACAAAAAGCAGGCAGAGGACACAGGTAGGAATCTATTCTGGGAAAACCTCATAGGATCTTGCTTGGTTGCAAACTTGGTTTGTTTAAAACTGGCATTTAATTCCTCCCTAATTACAATATCAGCTGTTGTGGAAACACATGCCACCATAACCATTCAGTTTGTAATGTTTATCATCGCATGTCAAGGATCTACATAAAGCCATATGATGTGACTTTAGAACTAGAATAAATAATGTAAATAATTTTATTTAAATCAATAAAATCTTATAGGAGAAAATAACACTCAGAAAATCTAAGCATATTGGGTCAATTTATATGGTGAGAATATCATGCAAGCTGTAACTCACATTTAAGTTCAGCTTCATCACAAAAACCATCCTGAATGAGTCAGAATGTTTCCTAACTGAGTAATAGATTCATTATCTATAATAATGAAGAAGCTGCAAAAATGTTTTCTGATAAGGCCATTGTAAACAGACTGGAGGTGATGTGATGTGATGAGACTGGCCTTATTATTATAGCTCTGCCTTCTGAAGTTAGCCATTCAGATGAGTTACTTACTGCCTTTAACATGTCTGATACTGAATTCAGTCTATAAAAGATGTTTCAAAATGTGTTAGTTCCTTCCTTTCCGCCTTGTATGTACATCAGCTTTGTGACTCATTTAGCTTGGTCTTGGATTGATTGTTGTTTAAGGAAAGAGAGATATAAATGAACAAATTTTGTTAACTATTTTGATACAGTGAAGAAGGCTTTATGTACCTAATTTGACAATTGTCTAAGTGAATCCTTATAATATTTCTAGATGTCGTATCTTCTGGAAAATGACCAGCTAGAGTACTGAGGTAGGTCCAGAGATATGGATTCTAGTTCTATTTTGTCATTAGTACACTCTGTAGTCCTAAGTCTCAGTTTTCTCCTATAAAATGGAAATGAAATCTATCTGCCTGACCAGTTTCATAGAGTAGTTAGAAGGGTCAAACACATCATTTCTGAAAGCAAAATAATGGCAAATATCCTACAAAATATGAATTTGTTATTAAAACATCTACAGTAAGTTTTTTCAAATAGTCAGGGCATTATGTGAAACCAACCTTTATTATTGAGTTTTCCTAAAATTTTGTTTCCATACCATCTTACAAAAGAACCTGAACAAACTTTTGGGCCACTCAACACACTGGCAAATGGAGACAGAAAAGGGCATAGTGTAAACGCATAATGAAATCCAGTTGGCCTTTGGGATCCTGACATACCGGATATGGGTGGAGGGTACTGAGCCCTAGTCTATGTGACGGTCTCTTCTCAGATGGCTGTCTGAAACTCCAGTATCCACTGTGTGCTTACCTGACTTTCCTTCACTCTCAACCACCCTACCCATTTTTCCATGCTTTCTTCAGTCCATTTTCTCTTTGTCTGAAAAACACAGATGTATAGATACTTATTTCAGAAGAAAAGTAATATTTCTTATATACTATATACAAAGTGAAGCAGATAGCAAATCCAACAACAACAACAACAAAACCCCACATATACACAATGGCTTTGGCTGTAGTGCCTTATGAATTATCAAATTACGAATGTACACAATATTCATATAATAAAGAACATTTTACATCTTTTCATTATGTTTCTCCTCCGGCCAGAAAACGTGCACGCTCATGGGTCTATAGTGGTAAAGAACACCCATGTGAATATTCCCCAGTCAGAAGAAATGGGCTGTTGCCTTGCTTTTTATATTTGTGAGAGTTTCATATTGATTTCATTACTGGGAAACCAAAATGAATTGACAGAGAAAGCAATCAACACACAATGAACCCACTGGAACCTCTAATGTAAGACTGGCAGCTTCTGTTAATACAACCAATTACCAAAGGTACTCAGAGTAAGTGATAGCCAGAATAAGCTGCATGATTTCGTGGTCCACATCCCGCATAACTATCAGTGAATGTAGAGCAGACTTAGGATGACAGACTGCTTCGAAATATAACATTTCAGATGAATGTCCTGTTTGTACCATGTTCTTCAAGCAAATACAGATGTTTGTGGTAAGATAAGAGCTTATTCTCTGTGTGTGAGAGAAAGAGACAGACAGAGAGAAAGAGAAATGGATGTGTACTGATGCCAAGGGATAAAAAATATATTAGGAAAAATGATTTTTAAAAATACTTCAATCTAATCCTTCCCACTATGTAGATTGCTTCCTGTGCTAGAGCATAAGTTTGAAATAGAAAATTCAGACTTCTAGGAGCTTCTTGTTTGGATTCCATGGCTAACAATTAGTGTTTCATTTACTAAATATCTGTTGAGCACTTGAGGTGTGCAGGTTCTCTATGCTATGCAATGGAGATATAAAATTTAAAAAATTAATCCTCCATTTGCAACAACACAGATGAACCTTGAGCACATTATGCTAAGTGAGATAATCAGAGAAAGACAAGTACTATATGAGATCACTAATATGTGGAGTCTAAAAAAGTTAAACTCATAAAAATCAGAGAGTAAAATGGTGCTTACTAGGGGGTGTAAAACAGGGATAAAATTGATACTGTTTGTAATGATTAGTAAATAAGCTATAGATATCTAATATATGGTACAATGAATACAGACAATGATACTGTATGATACAATTTATGCAGATGATAAATATGATACACTGCCAATCACAGTACATCACAATATGTAAATGTATCCAAGAAACATGTTGAATATCTTAAACTTGCATAATGTTACATACCAAATTTATCCAATGAAAAAGACATGAAGCTTATCTTCCTGGAATTTATAGTTGGGTAGACGACAGAGGATGAGATGGCTGGATGGCATCACTGACTCGATGAACGTGAGTCTTAGTGAACTTCAGGAGATGGTGATGGACAGGGAGGCCTGGTGTGCTGCAATTCATGGGGTCATGAAGAGTTGGACATGACTGAGTGACTGAACTGAACTGAAGGGAGAAAAAAAATTAGGAAACTTGAATCAATCTAGTATGTGACAAAGAAGTATAGGATGTTATTGGAGGTTCTAATCCAGATCTTTAAATCAGTAAAGATTTTCAGTTCAGTTCAGTCACTCAGTTGTGTCTGACTCTTTGCAACCCCATGAATCACAGCACGCCAGGCCTCCCTGTCCATCACCAACTCCCGGAGTTCACTCAGACTCACATTCATAGAGTCAGTTATGCCATCCAGCCATCTCATCTTCTGTCGTCCCCTTCTTCTCCTGCCCCCAATCCCTCCCAACATCAGAGTCTTTTCCAATGAGTCAATTCTTCGCATGAGGTGGCCAAAGTACTGGCATTTCATCTTTAGCATCATTCCTTCCAAAGAAGTCCCAGGGCTGATCTCCTTCAGAATGGACTGGTTGGATCTCCTTGCAGTCCAAGGGACTCTCAAGAGTCTTCTCCAACAGCACAGTTCAAAAGCATCAATTCTTCTGCGCTCAGCCTTCTTCACAGTCCAACTCTCACATCCATACATGACTACTGGAAAACCATAGCCTTGACTAGACAGACCTTTGTTGGCAAAGTAATATCTCTGCTTTTAAACATACTGTCTAGGTTGGTCATAACTTTTCTTCCAAAGACTAAGTGTCTTTTAATTTCATGGCTGCAGTCACCATCTGCAGTGATTTTGGAGCCCAAAAAAATAAGGTCTCACACTGTTTCCACTGTTTCCCCATCTATTTCCCATGAAGTGATAGGACTGGATGCCATGATCTTCGTTTTCTGAATGTTGAGCTTTAAGCCAACTTTTTCAGTCTCCTCTTTCACCTTCATCAAGAGGCCCTTTAGCTCCTCTTCACTTTCTGCCATAAGGGTGGTGTCATCTGCATATCAGAGGTTATTGATATCTCTCCCGGCAATCTTGATTCCAGCTTGTGTTTCTTCCAGTTTGGCATTTCTCATGATGTACTCTGCATATAAGTTAAATAAGCAGGGTGACAACATACAGCCTTGACATACTCCTTTTCTACTTGGAGGGAGGTGATTAATATTCAAACCAAGATCTAGGAGTTAGTCAGGGAAACTGGGAAGGCAATGATAGGTAAGTCTTTTCAATTAAAGCAATAGCAGTAAAATGTGATAGTCAGAGCATGGGTCATTTTAACAAGCATTCAGAATATCTGGAGTTTTCTCCCTGTTGGGGAGGAAGAATAAGAGCAAGAGATGAGACTGGAGAGGGAGGCAGAGAACACATCCCGGATGGTGGTGAAACTGACATAATTGAAGGGTTTTGATCTGTGAAAAGCATGGTCATCAAAACTTAGTGAATCTATTAATAATAATTGCTCTATGTAGCTTTGTGGGTGTGTGCTCAGATATACACATATACTTTAAATACAATGTTAAGTCATTATGGGAACATAAAGGTGGAAGAAAGCAAGTACAGGATTTGGTGAAATATGTGTTTAAAGATAATGGAACTTACTTCAGTTTTGGAAGTGTGGTCACTGGGTAATTTTGCAACTTGCCCTGTAGCACCAACCCAATGTTGGTGAAACCTGCTCATGCCTGGGTGGTTGGGTTTACAGCATGCCAAACACTCTGGTATGTCTGAGGAAATCACAAAGCCATCAAGAAATCACTTTTCCTCTTGAGATGCTTCTTTTCAACTTATCAAGAATGATATTAACATACCAGTGTTTCCTTGTTCTCTATCAAATACAGGGAAATTAGATACGATCGTTGTTGTTCAGACATTCAGTCATATCCAACTCTTTCTAATCCCATGGACTGTAGCACACCAGGCTTCCCTGTCCTTCACCAACTCCCAGAGCTTGGTCAAACCCACATCCACTGAGTCAGTGATGCCATCCAGCCATCTCATCCTCTGTCCTCCCCTTCTCCTCCTGCCTTCAATCTTTCCCAGCATAGGGTGTTTTCCAATGAGTCAGATCTTCTCATCAGATGGCCAAAGGATTGGAGCTTCAGTTTTAGCATCTGTCCTTCCAATGGATATAGATTATCTCCAACTTTAGAAATTATACCTTGGAATGAATTTCAGGCACTATTCTTGAGATTCCAACCATTAGTCTTAATTTGGTACTTGCTAGCCATATTTTTTGAAAGTATAAAATATCTTCCACTTTAAAAAGTTCTGTGCTGATGGGCTGTGCATCTGAAATGAGGAGTTGTCCCTTCTGGGTGTTCTTGTAGTGTTATATCCTAAACTGCTCCAACTCCTCCATTCGTGTGCCATGAAGGTGTGTGATGGTCTCAGTTCCCTTTCGTTACTAGTGAAAAATTGACTGAAGAGAAAGCCATTAGCACATGACGTCACTACTGTAATTTCTAGTGCAGTCTGTTGGTTGTTTCTGTTAATCCCCCTCCATCCTGGCTCTTATTCTCTAATTACACTTGGATCTTAGTGTATGGTTCTAATTCAAATCTTGTCTCATATGTTGTCCACTAAGACATTATTTCCTTAAGGAAAATAGTGTTTTCCACCGTTGTGCTAGTTGGAAGGTTAATGTTACAGTCGATGTTCAGAAGCAACTTTGATGTGTACAAGAAACTGCTTTAGAAATTGATATTTTATCCATCAATGAAATATTCACAGCCACTGACAACAAGGATGATGACTTTGTTACTGATTTGTTGAGATGACTAATTAGTGGATCTTGTAATATTAACTTTGATTTTGATAGTGTGGTTCTTAGAAACAGGTCAAGTGTTCCTCGTCTTCCTTCATCTGAGTCTCAACCTGTATATTCATGCTCTGTTTAACCATCTGTAGTAGGTTCTTGGCTGAACTGTGATGCTTTTCTCTCCATGACATGTAATATCACAAGGATTCTCAGGTGGCACAGTTGGTAAAGAATTCTTCCAGTTCAGGAGATGCATAGATGCAGGTTCAATCCCTGGGTCAAAAAGGTTTCCCTGGAGGAAGCAATGACAACCCACTCCTGTGTTCTTGCCTGGAAAATTCCATGGACAGAGGAGCCCGGCACACTTTAGTATAGAGGGTTGCAAAGAGTTGGACACAACAGAGAATGTGAGATGAAGAGATAAAATTATATTACATGTCAAAGGATATTAGGAATCAGAAATAAGGAAACAGAAATGACCAAAGTTCCAGGTACAAGTTTCCATCATTATATACAACATTTTTAGTTTTATTCATTTAGTCAACATAGGTCTAGTGAACATTTATTTAAATTTTACATAAAAAACAACAACAAAATTTTATTGAACTCTGAATATATACCACACCAAGCCCTGGAGTATATTGGTGACCCAGGTAAGCACAGTCTCTGAACTCAAGAAAATTATATTGTAATTGGTGAAATAAATACTAAACAAACAAATGTTTTTTAGTTTCTGGGGTGTACTATAAATGTAATAAAAATAGTAGTTCACAGATTGGCTTACATTCTTCTGAATAATTCATCATGCGTAGTATTCGTTTTTCCTTTAATTTAAAATTATACCATGCTCTTTATATTGTTAAGTCATTTTTCTATCTCCACTAGCCAAGATATCATAAATTTCCTTCTAAACAAAAAAAAAAAAATCAACATTGGTATAGTCATTCCACAATCTATAATGGCATAAAAGTACCATAGTTATTTAAAAACATACCGTCATTTTGGAAACTCAGGCTGTTTCTCTCGCTTCCATGTTATGAAGCATTTCTGAAAGCCATTCTCACAATGAAAGCGTACATATATCTTTATGATTATTGCATCACTGTATTTTCCAAAGGGAACATGACAGTACTATAAGTTATCTCTTGGTAAACTACAAAATTGTCTCTAGAAAAATTAAATCTTTTTTTCACTAGAACTATGTAGAAATGCTTATTTTCCTACAACTTTGCCCATACTTCAGTCATGTCTGACTCTGTGCGACGCCATAGACGGCAGCCCACCAGGCTCCCCCATCCTGGGATTCTCCAGGCAAGACCACTGGAGTGGGCTGCCATTTCCTTCTCCAATGCATGAAAGTGAAAGTGAAGTCGCTCAGTTGTGTACGACTCTTAGCGACCCCATGGACTGCAGCCCACCCGGCTCCTCCACCCATGGGACTTTCCAGGCCAGACCACTGGAGTGGGGTGCCATTGCCTTCTCCAAACCTTGCCCATACATGTATTTACATTTTGTTTTTAGTTTTAACTGTTAAAACTTCTTTCTGGGTTGTCTGACATTTCAGGTTGCTATGCCTTTCACAGTCCTGGTTACGTACTTCTCATCCTCAGCCTGCTGCTATCAGATGTCATTTTGGACACTGGTTCAAAGAGACAAAATTGTGCTTCCTTCAAAATAGGTTCAAGACTTAGTTTCAGCTCTCTGTCCTCAGAAATGAAGTTTCCTTTTCTGAAACCTGCCTTTTAGCCACTCACTAATTCCTGATCTTCCAACTTGTCAACAGTTATTTTGGGGCAAAAAAAAAAAAAAAAGTGACACAGGAGATTTTAGTTTCAATTTTGTTTAGTAACCACGAAGGGATAATTATGTATGTATGGAGGGTTCCATTACTCAGAGCTGTAAATTTCATGTGTCTAAATTCTTAAAAAGTTTTTTTTTTTTCTTGTTACAGCAGAACTCCTTCACTTTCTTCACTTTTAGTTAACTTCAAAATTGATGTCTAGGATGACTGCCAGTAATATTATATCACCCCATATGTTTTTGCTTAATTACACTATTTCCTGAATTCATTTTTTGAAGTTAAGATTTTTTTCCACCTCATCATCAAAACATTATGAACACTCTCTGTCACACTGAGATTAGAAGATAAAAACCTCTTTTAAAACTATATCTATTTGAAATATTTCCAGAGTTTGGGGAGGGGATGATAAATCATCCTGACCATTTAAATCTGTGTTATAAATCACAGGATATCTGAATCTTATGGTACATGAGATTCAGTCATTTAAATGGCAAGCCCATTAAATCCTAGCAAGTTTTAGATGGCTTTCAAATTTGAAGTATATTTTCAGTTTACAGTATGTTAAAGCTCAGGTTACTTTTTTGCCTAATACGTTTGTGTTGATTCTATTCATGGTTCATGTATCAGGATAATAAAAAAACCTTGCATCTTATAAATACTTGGATAATACAGAACACTGAGATAGGTTATAACTCAAATAGAATGACCTCTAGGGAACCTTATATATCTTTTTTATTTTTACATCTTCAACAAATCATAAGTGATCTTGAGATAGCTAGAATGTGTTTGTGAGGAGATCCTCAAAATTATCTGTCAAAAGGCAAATGTAAGGTTTACTAACAAAATCGTGTTAACAGGTTTTTTTTTTTTTAATTTATCTTACTTCTTTTTATCACTTGAAAGAATAGAATAACCATCTAATACATATCACCAAACTGTAATTTCAAAATCATGTCCATTTTTACTAGTGTGTTTCTCCACTAAATATTCCATATTTTCTCTAATATTTGGCATAAACCTGTACTTTAATATTTAAAAATTCCTCTAATTCCTCTCCTTCATCACCTTTTATCCATCCCAATTCTTTAAACCTGAGTAATTAAAAGACACCCTCTGGAAGAAGAATAAGGGTAGATGCAGAAATGCAACAAATCTTTATTTTAAATTGAAAAATAGAAGGCTGATTTTGCACCTGAGGAACAGAAATGTTATATGTCCTTAGTAGTAAAGTATATAATAATGAGAACATGGAAGGAAATTATAAACACAAATATGATCAATTAAAGCATTCAGTGATTTTTAAAACTAAGGCCCATGCAGTATATAAATCAACAAGAAAAAAATCAGAGTAGCACCATTTTCACTGGAATAATTTTTATGCTATTAGATGAGCAACACCTATATGGACTTTGACGTGCTTTAAGATAACGCTGTATATAATGTGTGAACAAAGCTGCTTGTACAAAGCGTGAGGTAGGACCCATATTTCTGGGTCCTATCAAAGATCAAGTGGACAAGCTTCATGGTTTTAAGTCCCAGAAATCTGTACTTTAATAAGCACATAAAAGAATTCTTAAGCCATTGGAAACTACAAATAAGTATGTTAGAATCTAATTTTTAGAAAATGTAGAAAATTTAAACAATATCTTCAAGGTTGACACACATGTGACCTATCAAAATATCAATATAGGTTTTGATTACCAATCCCTTGCTCGTCCCACAGAGCTAAACTGGATATATATTTAGATATTCTTGGTTTTGATATTGATCTCCAGTACTTCTCCTTTATGCCATCTAGTTAGAAAAGGTATGATATGGGAAAGAAAGTGTCTGATATAGAACCGTGTACCCAGAAGATATTATGAAGAAACTGATCGGCTGAACCATGCTCTAAAGGCCAGGATTTCAAAAATGGGGACCCATGGGTTTCTGTCACAGCTCACATTGATAACTTCAAACAAGCGATGCAAATGTCAATCACCAAATCTATTCGCAGAAGAAGACTGTCTTGGAGTAGAATGTGTATGAATTAAATACAAGAAGGATTCTCAGACTATACATATTTTAGGCCTCAGAATATATCCCTGATGAAAAGTATGAAGTTGCTTTCCTAAAAGTAATTGTGAATTGTATCATTTATATCATATCAATACAGACCTATAATAAGTACATGAGACAAAAAATAATAAAACAACTCTAATAACAGAAAGTGAAGAGAAACAAAAGAACCTCTTGATGAGAGTGAAAGAGGAGAGTGAAAAAGCTGGCTTAAAACTCAGCATTATAAACTAAAATCATGGTATCCGGTCCCATCACTTCATGGCAAATAGATGAAGAAAAAATTGAAACAGTGACCGATTTTATTTTCTTGAGCTCCAAAATCACTGTGGACAGTGACTGCTGCCATGAAATTAAAAGACACTTACTCCTTGGGAAGAAGCTATGAAAAACCTAGACAGCGTATTAAAAAGCAGAGTCATCATTTTGCTGAAAGAAATCCTAATAGTCAAAGATATGATTTTTCCGGTAATCATGTACGGATGTGAGAGTTGGACCATAAGCAAGGCTGAGCGCTGAAGAATTGATGCTTTTAAATTGCAGTGCTGCAGAAGACTCTTGAGAGTTCCTGGGATAACAAGGAGATCAAGGAAGTCTATCCTAAAGGAAATCAACCCTGAGTATTCATTGGAATGATTGATACTGAAACTGAAGTTCCAGTATTTTGGCACCTGATATGAAGAGCTGATTCATTGGAGAAGACCCTCATGCTGGGAAAGATTGAAAGCAAACAGAGAAGGGGGAAACAGAGGATAAAATCACAGGACAGCATCACCAAGCTGATGGATATGAATCTGAGCAAATGCCAGGAGATGGTGGAGGACAGGGGAGCATGGTGTGCTGCAGTCCTTAGGGTTGCAAAGAGTCAGACACAACTTAGCAACTGAACAGCAACAAATGTCTCTGTAGATCAAGAGTTAGGTAACTGGGAACGGCTCTAAGTTACCATTGAGACCATCAAGATCGATAGGAGATACATTTAAAAAGCATAGACACAGTACAAAATTACCTTCCCAAAATCATAGGTTCATGTAATTGCATACTCCTCTGTCTTTCAGTAATAGTAAAACCCTTTTGAGGGCATGAAAGATTGCCAAGTACTGCTTTCCTCTACCTCTCTCAGTCTGCCCTCTTCTTTTTTTTCTTCTCTGTCTCTCTTCTATTCTCTACTTGCAGTGTGTGCATTCTTGGTCACATGGCCATGAGCCTTGAGTTTCTTTGGGGTTATTTTGTATGATATATGAGGCTAGATTCATGATGGACCATGACGCTCACCTTGTGGGTTGGTCCAATTGATTATTATTTTTTAATTTATTTATTGCATTATTTTTAAAATTTAAACTATTTTAATTGGAGGCTAATTTCTTTACAATATTGTATTGGTTTTGCCATACATCAACATGAATCCACCACGGGTATACATGTGTTCCATCTGAGAGTTTCAGAGAAGGAATGAGCAGAAGTCTGAGGTCAGCTATTAACAGACTATTTAGAAAGCATCTTTGATGAAGAAAAATGAACATAACTCACAAAAGGAGAATTTACCTCCTACTTCACCAGTTCTTTTGCTCCTAGCCATCTCCAGGTCTCTCGTTGTCCTTGCCCCTTCAAGATCATGTATAATTGAAGTCAATGGCCTGGCCTGTTGCCTTAGGAGGAAAAGAATATTCTGCTTGGAACATCCACTTTCTGTATGTAAACAAGAGCTGTGTTCTTCCTCTCGCCAAATGGGCACAGGATGACTTGGTTTTCAGACATTTTTTATCTTCCATAGTTGTTGTGTCTTCAAAGTTTCCAGAAGCTTGGGGCAATGGGGGCGCTGCACCACCTTGTTGCTGTCGTTTTCCAGTGCACACTCTTTCCCAGACACGTTCCCAACCCTTCCCAGACCAGAGGACCAAACTTTTCTCACTTCCATTTTTATCTCCTCTGTCCCTCCAGGTTGCCCGACCTTAACTCTTTTGTATTCTCCCTTATCTTGCCTGTTGCAATTTAAATTGTAAGTCTATTTTGGGTCTCTGCTGCAGTGTTTCCTTGAAGTCATGTGTGAATCCAGGTCCCGCTATGTGTCTGTACAGAAACGACATTTCATGTTAGTTTCCCTGTGATTTGCCTGGAGAATCCTTAATTCAATCCCATAAAGCCCCTCATTCTGGAAGACTTGGTTTGGGAGACAGAAGGCATAGCTCTGAGCTCATGTAATATCAATTCTTTGTGACAGGTACAGTGTAGAAGTCATTAAAAGGCCATTCCATCCTGTCATATTAATCAACATTGCAATTCTTTTTTTCACTTGGGTTGTGACGTTACTTTCTGCATCTTGTTTGTTATTGCTGGAGGTTCAAAGTTAATAGTCACCTGCTTTGGATTTACCCTGCTATCCTTTACCTGCTTCCTCTGTTGTCTACTATTTCTTTTATCCAAAGAAATATTGTATAGGCTTTCCCTTTCACCGACTTGGATTCTCTTAAATTTTTTATTCAATAGAGGACGAGAGCTGAAGGATTTGTGATGGAATCAAAGCAGAGTGCATTCTTAAGCTATCCATGTTCATTTCAGTTTCCCCATCTTCCATGTCTCTTAAAGTGATGCTGAAAGTGAAGTCACTCAGTCGTGTCTGACTCTTTGCGACCCCATGGACTGTAGCCCACCAGGCTCCTCCATCCATGGGATTCTCCAAGTGAGAGTACTGGAGTGGGTTGCCATTTCTTTCTCCAGGGGATCTTCCCAACCCAAGGATCGACCCTGGGTCTCCTGCATTCCAGGCAGATGCTTTAACATCTGAGCCACCAGGGAAGCCCAATGTCTCTTAAGAAACCATTTTTCTAATTTCTATATTTTAAAACAAAATGTTTTGAATTAACTACCTAAATATATCTAAAATGACTGGGAATTATTTAGTTCAAGATAAGCACCACATATAGGATATTATGTTCAGTTCAGTTCAGTCCGTTCAGTTGCTCAGATGTGTCCGACTCTTTGTGACCCCATGAACCACACCATGCCAGGCCACCCTGTCCATCACAAACTCCAGGCATTTACTCAAACTCACATCCATCAAGTCAGTGATGCCATCCAGCCATCTCATCCCCTGTCATCCCCTCCTCTCCTCCCACCTTCAATTTTTCCAAGCATCAGGGTCTTTTCAATAGTATGGTCTTTTCAATATAGTCTTTTCAGGATAGTATGTGGATGGTGTTAAAACATTCATATTAACTATAAAGTTTAGATTTCCACTTATCCGTGGAATATTCCAACTCCAACTGAGCTGATTATCCAGAGCAATGGCGGACTATGTAGTCTGCCTCTGGATGGTATCTTGTCTTTGTGTCATTTTCTTTTTCTTGATGACGTCTCATCTCCCTAGTAAGGCTCCAGGCTCTCTGAGAGTTTTGTTCTCTTCTGTTACAACCTGCTATACCTGCCTTTATTTTAGTCAAGTGCCTCGTGGCTGTAGTAGACTAACTCACCATTATCTCTTTTTCGATCCCATTGCTAGATTCTCTAGGACAGCAGCTAGGCCTTAGTCCTCGCTCCTGGCATAAGGCATGACATGTTGTGAGTGAAGTCACTCAGTCATGTCCAACTCTTTGCAACCCCGTGGACTATAGCATACCAGGCTCCTCTGTCCATGGGATTTTCCAGGCAAGGGTACTGGAGTGGGTTGCCATTCCTTCTCCAGGGGGTCTTCCCAACCTGAAATATTGTGAGCACTCAGCAAATTGTCCTTGTCCTGGAGTTGTATTTAAGACAATTATTTCAAAAAAAAAAAAAAAAAAGACAATTATTTCCATCTCCCAGAAGAGCATGGCGCATAGTAAGTATTCAACAATGTTTTTCATTACACTGGTTTGCTGCTTCTAGATATGTTTTTTCAGGACAATGAAGCTAGAGGCTGAACTTTTTTCTTTTTGCTATTTAAAGCTTAACTCTAAATGAAAAATTATAACTGGCTATTTATGACAGATGCTCGAAATTCTTTAACCTTATCATGAAAAATTGTCCATGTATTCAAGAACACTCTAGATCACCTGAATGGTTTGTGTCTTACATTTTTTAAATTAATTTATTAAAAAAATTTTTTTGATAGATTTTATTTTTAGAGCAGTTTTAAGTTTACAGAAAAATTATATAGACTATATAGAGTTTCCCTCTGTCCTCTTCCTTATCTCTCTCTCATACACACACACACACACAGTTTTTCCTATTATTAATATTCTGCATAAATGTGGTACATTTTTTATGGTTGATGATAATTGGTAAACCAACATTGATAAATTATCATTAACATCATAAAGTTTATCATTTATGTTGGACTTCACTCTTTGCTTTACTGCTTCTGTATCATTTACTAAGTACATAATGTCATATATCCACTCTAATACAGAATATTTTCCCTTCCCTAAAAATGCCCTATTATTTTAGTCTCTGTTCCAGCTATTCATCTTCACCCACTTACTTCTCTAAATCCCAGCAATCATTACTCTTTTATTATCTCTACAATTTTGTCTTTTAATGTCACATATTTGGGAATCACCAACTATATCATCTATTCATATTAGCATCTTCCACTTAGTAATATGCAGTAAATGTTCGTTTATTTTATTTTGTTAAATTCCATGGATGGAGGAGCCTGGTAGGCTCCAGTTCATAGGACTGCAAAGAGTCGGACACGCCCGAGCAACTTCCCTGACTGGCTGTTATTTTGTAACCTGAGAGTTTCTGTCTTTTCATTAGTAAGCACTTTTACTATTCTGTTGTATAGATGTATCACAGCTTATTTATCTCTTCACATACTGAAGGCCGTCTTGGTTGCTTCTCATTCTTAGCAACTGTAAATAAAGCTGCTGTTTTTTTGGTCTGGCTTTTGTGTAGATATACATTTTCAACACATTTGAGTGAAATTTTGTTTTTCACTTATCTACCATTTTATTTCTACTCCTACTAATGTACAGTAAGTAGTGATAAGTTTTGTGACTTTAGATAGAACACTTTGCAACATTTACCTAGTGAAAATAAGGGGATTACAGTGCTAGGAAGGTTTATAGACTGTAGTTTGGGCTTTTAGGGGAAATATTGTATAGTATTTGGTTAGGTTGGCTCAAGATAAGTGGTGTATGTGTATGTGTGTGTGTGCGTGCACTTAGTCATGTCCAACTCTTTGTGACCCCATGGATTGTAGCCCCCCAGGTTCCTCTGTCCATGGGATTTTACAGGCAAGAATACTGGAGTGGGTTGCCATTTCCTCCTTTAGGGGATCTTCCTGACCCAGGGACTGAACCCACAACTCTTGCATCTCCTGCATTGGCAGGGAGATTCTTTGCCACTGTACCACCTGGAAAGAGGTTAGCTCAAAAATAAGTAGGTTGTGTTCAAATACTGTGTTTTTAATTCCTCACTCAGTGGTCCTAGAGAAGTTGCTTAACTTTGCTTCAATTCCCCCATGAGGTGACAGGGGCCTCTCATACTTTTGTTTTGATGCTTAAATGAGATAACGTGTATATGTGCTTGATAAAAGTGAATTGTTTTTGTTTTTCCTCGTTTATCAACATATTTTTAACTGGGGGTATAATTGCTTTACAATGTCTTGTTAGTTTCTGCTCTAGCCAGTGTGCATCAGCTCTACGTATGCAAATATCCCCTTGGTCTTGAGCCTCCCTCCCACCCCATAGCCCACCTCTCTTGGCCACTGCAGAGCGCTGAGCTGAGCTCCCTGTGTCAGAGTCCCACTAGCTCTCTGCGTTACACAGGGTAGTGTATATATGCCAGTGCTACTTGTGGACCCAGTGGGGAAGGAGAGGGTGGGATGAACTGAGAGACAAGTCAGTTCTTTTCAGAGACACTGTTATGTAGGTGTAGAGTCGGACAGGACTGAAGTGACTTAGCAGCAGCAGCAGCAGCAGATCTTACATAGATCAGTTTTGTGAACAAAATTTGAAAAGTATAAATTTTGTGAACCTCAGAAACAAAGTTTGTCATTTATTCTTTCTCATCAAGTGTTTATTGAGTGTTACCATGAGCCAAGAAGGATGCTAGTATTTGAGAAATTAAGAGGAAAGAGAGAATTCCTGCTTTCAAGGAACAAACATCCCCCAAGAAGCAAGGAGGTCATTTCCATATAGTGTGAAGGAAGTCTGGAATTTGATACGGACATTGACATTGTCCTGACTTTCATCACACAAAAGTCTACTTTGCACAAGTGCTTATTTGTACACTTGAATAAGGTCCTAGAGACCCTTCTCAACTATTACCTCGCTATGGAAACTCCTGGAATTTCTTTTTCATTTCCAATCCTCATTCCTTTGTTTCTTGTTTTTTAGCTATATATTTGGACACTTAAATTACCTAAGATAGATGTGATGATTAGAAGACATAATTAATAGATCACCTAACACAAAATAGGGCTTCCCAGCTGGCGTTAGTAGTAAGGAACTCCCCTACCAATACAGGAGACTTAAGAGACCTGGGTTTGATCCCTGGGTCAGAAAGATGCTCTGTGGAAGGAATGGCAACCCACCTCAGTATTCTTGACTGGAGAATCCCACAGAGAGAGGAGACTGGCAAGCTACAGTCCATGGGGTTGCAAAGAGCTGGACACAGCTGAAGCTACTTAGCATGCACACCTGTAACACACCATAAGTGCTTTAAAAAAAATTGGCTATTTCTGTTAACCTGCGGATTTTCATCAGATAGTTTAGACACATTTTAGGTTGTAAGAAACAACTAATTTTTCAAGTTTCCTATTCACAGGGCCCCAAGCCTTAGAGAGATAATTACAAGTTCAGGATATTCTGAACCACTTGTGAGCTTGGGATCAACAAATCAGAAGTCTATTTTGGATTCAGTTAATTTAGTTTAACACTCAAGATTTAGTTGAATTCCTTGTTTTATTTAAAGAGACATGCTTGATGCTCTATAACTGTCTTGTACTGCTAAACAGTGACAGAAGTATGATGTCTAAATTAATGCCAGCCATACTAATCAAAGGTTATTTGCTTTACTGTTTAAATAGAGATTATTCATGGCATGAGCTGATGTGTTTTGATTTCTCAACATGTCAGCTCTGAGATCAGAGTGGATATTTTAGCCTTGTGATAACTCCCTATAAATAGGCATAAATTATAAATTCTTATGGATGCAGTTATAAATTGCCATTTGGGATCCTTTGATCCTGGAAAAAATATAATGACCCTGAGCTAGAACATGACAGTGGGGGGTGACTTCTGCCTCTAACACGCTATAAGCCAGTGATTCTCCATGCAGAGATTCTATTACTTTCTTCTCATCTTATTATAAAACTTAAAAAAAAAAATCCCTGCTTAGCTACATGTTTGGATTCTTGCCCTACTCCTAACTGTACATATGTCCCAGACACCTAGAACAAGGTTCTGCTGGGCACTAGGAGGTAGACCTTAGTAAAACACAGAGTCTCCAGTATGGTCCAGTCTGACGCGTCTTATTAGATGATCTTACCTTCTAGTCCTTAGAAGCCGATATTTGGGGTGTTAACAAGGCAGGCAGCCTCATGACTATTACCAACTCCTTATGCCTACAGTAAGATACTGTTCTATCTGGATTAAAATTCCACCTCTGGTGCTTATTAGGTATAATTTTGGACAAATAAATTAATTTATTATTTTAAGGGGGTCATGGTGCTCTAAGATGAAGCACATACAACACAATGGTACTCCAAGATTATTTTTGAGGCATGCATGAGATAATTTATACACATATAGTACGTGGGAAAATAACCACACGTCACCAGACATGTTTATGATGACCAACCCACCCCCAGATTCTAAGCAGATGAGTGTAGTGCAGAGGTGGGTGTGGTGAGGAACGAATGACTCCCTCCTCTGTTCCCGACGACAGTGTGCTTTTCATCTGTGCCCTGAAAGGGCTCAATCACTTTGCTTTCTAGTGGCCCCAGTAAGCTCTCCCATGCTTAGCGAGACTGCCAGGATCTCTGATTTATCTCCCGTTTCAAAAATCCTCCTGCAGTTCTGACTTCTTTCTTGCATAACTTCAGTTTACTAAATTATTAATGATCCATTCTTTCTTTCTCCTTTCATTCACATCCAGTAGTTAGTACTTAGTGTACTGCTTCTCAAGGAAAAGGAAAAAAAAATAACTAGCTTCAGCTCTCCTCCTCTCTCAAACCCTAAGAAATGGAAGGATGGTACAAGGATGAAAGCAAAGCAGGTGAATCTATGAGCGAAAAATACAAAATAAACATAGTGAGCATCTTACAGTCACTTAAGAAACAGAGAAAAGCTGAAATCTAGACTGTACAGTACCTTGTCCTTTGAATTTCAGGAAATACCGAGTTGACACAAAGCCAAAACATACAAGTGAGACTTAGTGCCGTAAGTAACAGTCTCAAGCTGATTCAACGTGCACAGTAAATTTATTTGGCAATTTGCACAATTTCCTAGGATCAATTCAGGTTGCCTCCCACCTCCCATCTGGCCTGGTTAGCAGATTGCTATTAGTATGTTAATGAAATGCAGACTGCCAGCATTGAAAACTTGGTACCTGGGTATTCCTTGACTGGTCCCTTACACACGCTGTGATACTCTCACTCAAAGATAAAATTGGCAGCAGTGGCATCAGGTTCCCAGTGAATTCTTTCCTCCACAAGATGTTTAGGCTCGCCTGTGATTCTGAATGAGAGTTTGGAAAAGGAGAGTCAGGAAGAGTTTCTTCAAAGTGGCCATCCTGAATGTCCACCTTCTTAGCTCCGGTAATGGCTTTTGTCACTGACCACATCAGCCCATTATCCTTTTACAGGGTACTTATGGGTGCCATGAGCTCAATAAAACCAGGGCAATTGAACTTGACATAATTTCTTCTTTAAAAGAGGTGTCACTTTTGGAAAGGCCCCAAAGGATTTCTGACGCATCAAGAGACAAATAGATTGATAATACAGCTTACCTGAGCCTCCTCTTTCACCCACTTTTACACCTGGGAATGCATCTAATTTGGAAAAGTCTGCCTTTTCAAATGAAGGTTAAATCAGTCAAGAACACTCAGAAGCAGATCATTTGTAAGCTATTTTTTCCATGCATATTTTACTATATGTATAAAATCAGATCAAGGGTTGAGGAGGTTTATTAGGGGGATAAAAAATACCTTTATGAGCAGCCATATTTCATCCTGGAGTCAATCATGCCGTAATGAGTGCCAAGCACAGGAGGTAAAATGAGATGGAATGTTTGAGGCAAAAGGAAATCTCGGTGGAAATTAACTTGGCCTCAAAAGAGCCTTTAAAAAACAAAATGCTGCCAACAGCCAGTCCAGCTGCAGATTTGAAGGTCAGCATTCTAGAAGGACAACAGATGCAAATTTATACAAACCATTTACAAAGTTACTTTGGTCAAAAGAGAGAACGTATTCTTTTAACTTGAACTACTATGGTGCTGCCAGTGAAATCACAGCTAATTTGCTCCCCACACCTTCTTCTGACACAGGCACTATTCCTTTTGATCCAAATATCACCACGGCCTTGGAGAAGCTGTCACTTTCATGGGAATAAACGACCTTAAATTCGCTTCTTATGTCTACAGCAATCACTACAACGGGCCCCCTCCTAAAGGACTAAATTAAAGGAGTAAATACAAAGTTAGAAATAAAAGCAACATAAGGGAGAAATGAATGAACCTTTTACAAAAAAAAAAAAAACTGAAAGGAACACATGACTGTGTCTATCATTAGGTCACTATTTTGTAATTCCTGCTAAAGAAGTGTCAGAAGAAAGTGACAAGTGTCTTAAGAAATCTGTGGTATCTGAGTTAAACTTTTCACCTCTTTTAATGAGTAGCTCCATTAAGAATTGGGGATATTTTATTAGGAGAAGTGACTCATTCACACCCAGATCAGAAATCTCTTGTCTTTTTATATTATTAAATGGTTTTATTGTACATGGATTGTAAATTGTAAATTGTAGTGTGTTGGTCGCTCAGTCATGTCTGACTCTTTGTGACCCCAAGGACTTCAGCCCACCAGGCTCCTCTGTCCATAGGATTCTTCAGGCAAGACTGGAGTGGATTGCCATTTCCTTCTCCGGGGGATCTTCCTGACCCAGAAATCGAATCCATGTCTCCTGCATTGCAGGCAGATTCTTTTACTGTCTGAGTCACCAAGGTTTCCCTTATTAGTATATATGCTGCTGCTAAATCACTTCAGTCGTGTCCGACTCTGTGTGACCCCATAGACGGCAGCCCACCAGGCTCCCCTGTCCCTGGGATTCTCCAGGCAAGAACACTGGAGTGGGTTGCCATTTCCTTCTCCAGTGCATGAAAGTGAAAAGTGAAAGTGAAGTCGCTCAGTCGTGTCCAACTCCTAGCCACCCCATGGATGCAGCCCACCAGGCTCCTCCATCCATGGGATTTTAAAAGTGAAGAAATCTAAGAGAAAGAATAAAATTTTAAAAAGGTAAATTTTATGTGCTTTTGTTTCTTCAGCTCTATTTTATACTGTGGTCAAATGCAGGATTTTATTATGAAAGAAAATGTATACCAATAACAATATTCAAAGTATGGGTAATAAAGTTCATCATGACTAAGTGCACATTGAATCAAACCAGTGAGTCAACAGACGCAGATATACATGACATGATAATATAGAAGAGGTTAATTATCTCCAGTGGAAATTAAGGGCTTTCTAGGATGATTAGCCCAAGGAAGTGACCCACATTAGAATTATGTATGTGAGATTTGCAATTTAAGAGTAGCTGGTAAGCCCCAGCTGGTAAGAGATATTTTGCTATCATTATCACATATATGTTTATTATTTATACTGATATAATATTTTTACTTCAAGGAGCCAAAAGCTTTATACTGAGACTTTGGCACTTCTGATATCATAAAATATAAGGGAGGAAAACTAAAGAGAGAATAAGACTGAAAGAAAAAAGAATAAGTGATAGAAAGAATAATAGTTGCCAATAATTGCTAATTCGAATTTCCTTTGGGGTGCCTATAGTAACCTGTAGCCTACCAAAAATACTAGTGGCAATAGAGGATGACCCAATGTAATTGAATAAACTCACCAAGTTATTTTATAAGTATTTCATTTAATCTTCACTACACTCCTATAAGGTAGGAATTCTTGCCTCCACATTATAGATAAAGAGCCAGCTCCGGGAGGATTAATGAAATCAGCCAAAGCCCAGTGACTGCTCAGTGAAAGCATTGGAATATGACCCAGGTCAGTCTGATTCTCAAGTTCAAGAGGTTTTCATTACCTTCTCCTTGCTCCCAACACAGCTGCATTTTTCAAGATATTGTTAAATGCTGGATTGAGATGCTGAGAACACCTTAGGACCATTTGGATATCCTTATTTGCTGCCATGAGAAATAAGTCACTCCTACAGGTTTTCAATTTTCTAAATGCCCCTGAATCTTAATCCATCTGACACATGTTCAAAATGACTTGAGTTAGATAGATAGGGCTTGACAGCTCCAACGGGAGCTCCCTAAACAGAGGAGAAAGTTTTCTGTTTTTTAACCAGTGTTTGATTACTGATATAGCTCTGCTTGAGATGACTTAATTTTTCCCCAGTAAAAAGAATGAATCATTGTTCTCTTAGATTTCATTCTCAGCGTCAGAAGGAAGACTTTACAGACATCCCTGAATGGCAAGAACATGCATCTGTTGCCCACGTGAGCATATATTAGAATCCCATGTCTGTAGAAACCCAGCCCTGCCTCTGAAAATAACTTTGAGTTCAGAGCTGTAGGAGTTTATACTGAAGTATTGTTGAACAGATGGCATAATTAAATATGTTTATCTGTGTCATGCTGCCAATTTTTAGAAATACACCTAATTAATTCATGAAGTAATACACAAATATACAAAAGAATGTGGTAATAGTTTTTGTTGTTGTTGTTGTTTAAGATTTTTAACACTGGGGGTGTGCCACTAGTGGTTTGCTTTTGCTTGGGAATTTCCAGAATTTATTAAAAAAAGCCCAGTGGAAATCTAGTAGGTAATGAATTGTTTATAGAAAAATATAATAAACCTGTCAGGAATGGATTTCTGATTTGATTAAAACAATCCCTGGTGACCAAAAAGAAAGGTTAAGAATATACCAACCAATATGGTCTGACTCTAGAGAGAAGAAATAAGAGCTGAAAAAAATGATTAAGCATAGGAAGTCTATTTTTTCATCGGGTCTGAGGTGTCTAATTTTAGGAGAATCTTAGTATTCCTGCCAGATGGTTTTCCAACAGAATAGTATAGTAAGAACAGTTTGAGTGTTGGACCCATCAGGCATGATGTTGAATCCTGATCCTCCTATATGTTAGGGACATGACCTTGCAAAACTATCTAATTTGTCTAATTCATGTTTTAAATCTGCATAGTAGGGATAACTAGTACCTGTTTCATAAGACAAGATCAAATAAGATCAAATAATTTCTAGCATTTACCAATAAATTTTAGCTATAGTAATATGCAATATTTTAACAAACAAAAAGATTTTGTGCAGATATTTTTTCCCCCCGCTCCTCTCTTCCTCTAATTTTGCTCTTAAGAATTCCTGTTTCCACAGCCACCCACTCTACATTCCCAGAACACTATAGAGCAAAGATATTCCTAGGAGATTCCCATCAGATAATGTGACTTAATTCTAGGAGCACACAATCGCTGAGAACTATTTTGTCCAAATGCCATGGTAGTTTATTTGGGGCGTCACTAATTTTCTCTCTAAAATTGTTGAATAAGAAACTGATCATTGACACAATTAATAATTTCTAATTCTATATTGTTGAAGACTTCAGGACCTTAATTCAGTATCCCGATGCCAAAGGCTGAATTGTGCAGAAAAACTAGATTCAGTACAATGCCTGGCCCATGATAGAAAGGGATCAGCATCGCCAAGAGAGAACTATTGTTGCCATAGAGATGGGTTGGTGGTGGTGGTTTATTCATTAAGTTGTGTCGGACTCTTATGGCCCCATGGACTGTAATCCACCAGGCTCCATTGTCCATGGGATTTCCCAGGCAAGAATACTAGAATAGATTGCCATTTCCTTCTTCCAGACACAGGGATCGAACCTGGGTCTGCTGCATTGCAGGTGAATTCTTTACTAACCAAACCACCAGAGAAGCCTATAGACATGGGATAGTCATCAGCAAATGAGGGCAGATTCAGGTGTTCAAGGTCAGAGACAGCAGCCTGCTCCCTACACTGCATATTTCTGTGATCTCTAGATGATAGTTTATGCCCCAAAGACTGAGATCTGCTTATCTTCTTTAGCTGCTGTCATGAAATACTAGATGTATATTTGACAGGTATAAGAAATGCTGAAATTGAATAGCAGATTTCAGCATGCTACAATCGCCTACTTTCGCAATAAATAATTGTTGGATTTAATTTCGCCTGAATGGCAGTTGTTCTATAGCAGGTTTATGGAATGGAACTTAAAGAAAGACACTACAGGTTTATGACAAATTTATGATTACAAACTGCCCAAATCAATTGCGTCCCTCGGATTGGTCACATTTTTTCTACTTCCTTATCGCTAAGACTTTTAAATTTATTTATTTTCTTTTTAAAATCAGGTTTAACTACCCTAGCACATTACTAAATGGTTATGCATTCCCCAGCAGAGACTAATTCGTCCCTCAAATCAACTTAATCCATTGATTCAGGCTTGTGGATGTCCATTCTTTTAACCATGAGATTAAATATGCATTATACAATCATTCCTAGCCATGGGATACTTAGACAATGCTTGAGTGGTTGTCAGGAAAACAATGTGAATATCCAGTCTTTTGTATTATTGAGCTACATGTACACACACACACACACTCACACACACGTACACGCAATAGCTGTCAGTTTGTAAAATCTGTGTCAGGTAGATAGAAGATCTTTTTTCTCTTTCAAGGGCATTGCTAATTATGAGTACGTGAGTTTAAGTATTTGCATGTATATGTGTATGTGAACACAGATTTCATTTTCCTTAAATTATTATCCTGCTTTCTGTTCACAGTGATACTATTTTATGTTTTAATGGTTTGATAATTTTTCCATGAAGTGTGTAACAGATACTATTATTGAAGATATTTATTCTAATGTAAAATCGGCAGAGAAACTTACCAATTAAAAGACAGATATTTTGCATGTATTATCTCAGTTAACCATTCCATCCAGCCATAGCCCTATAGTGGAGGTAATCTTATCTCCACTTACATGTATGAAAATTAAATCATAGAAATGAAGCAACTTATCTGTGGACACACAAATGTTAATTATACCTAAATATTAAGAAACATGGAGTAGGAATGGCAACTGCCTCCAGTATCCTTGCCTGGAAAATTCTATGGTCAGAATAGTCTGGTGGGCTATAGTTCATAGGGTACAAAGAATCAACACAACGAGCACATACACACATATTAAGAACCAAGTGCATCAAAATTAATATTTGTGCTCCATTCTTTCTCTGAATCAGACATTAAGCTACTATATTATACTGCTCTCCTATAGCGTCTGGCTTTCCTGCTTTGTTTTCTAGATATTCCTAGTATATAGTCAATGCTTCAAACAGATACACATTTAAGAATTGAGAGGGTAACAAGCAGGAAGACCAGGGATCTCCAAATGGAGGAAATAGCCTGCAAGTCGGAGAAGGCAATGGCGCCCCACTCCAGTACTCTTGCCTGGAGGATCCAGTGGATGGAGGAGCCTGGCGGGCTGTAGTCCATGGGATCGCTGAGAGTCAGGCACGACTGAGTGACTTCACTTTCCCTTTTCACTTTCATTCATTGGAGAAGGAAATGGCAACCCACTCCAGTGTTCTTGCCTGGAGAATCCCAGGGACCGAGGAACCTGGTGGGCTGCCGTCTATGGGGTCGCACAGAATCAGACACACTGAAGCGACTTAGTAGCAGCAGCCTGCAAGTGTCAGACATTTTTATCTCTCTTAAGCAGCAGGAGGAAACAAACTAGTAATATTTTTTCCTTCACTATACAAATTTAACAGGAGGTTTCTCTTAAAATACTGTGTTGCCATAATGACACCTGGTTTCACCTGAAGTTAACCAATGCCTTTTTCTTATGGAAATATTTATCCTAAGCTATGCTAATGTACTATGCATTTACCCCAAACTCTGCCTTCAAGTGGGTTCTGCCTTTTGGCTCAGAACCTCCTTGACAAACCAGTATGTTATACTCAGATATTGTTTCTCTAATCTATGTAAATGAAACCATTTGTATGGTGATCTGCCCTTCTGCAAGATTCAAGTTCATCATTTTATGGCCCAGGATGAACCATCTGGTGCCAAGATTATCCCAAAATGCATCTTATGGGTGAGGGGCCTGATGCCATTCTGAGTTTTAAGACATTCCTTTCTTTCATTAACAGACTGGTAGTGACTATATATAGAGAAGGCAATGGCACCCCACTCCAGTACTCTTGCCTGGAAAATCCCATGGATGGAAGAGCCTGGTAGGCTGCAGTCCATGGGGTCACTAAGAGTCGGACACGACCGAGCGACTTCTTTCACTTTTCACTTTCATGCATTGGAGAAGGAAATGACAACCCACTCCAGCGTTCTTGCCTGGAGAATCCCAGGGATGGCGGAGCCTGGTGGGCTGCCATCTCTGGGGTCGCACAGGGTCAGACACGACTGAAGCGACTTAGCAGCAGCTGGAGCCTGGCGGGCTGTAGTCCATGGGATCGCTGAGAGTCAGGCACGACTGAGTGACTTCACTTTCCCTTTTCACTTTCATTCATTGGAGAAGGAAATGGCAACCCACTCCAGTGTTCTTGCCTGGAGAATCCCAGGGACCGAGGAACCTGGTGGGCTGCCGTCTATGGGGTCGCACAGAATCAGACACACTGAAGCGACTTAGTAGCAGCAGCCTGCAAGTGTCAGACATTTTTATCTCTCTTAAGCAGCAGGAGGAAACAAACTAGTAATATTTTTTCCTTCACTATACAAATTTAACAGGAGGTTTCTCTTAAAATACTGTGTTGCCATAATGACACCTGGTTTCACCTGAAGTTAACCAATGCCTTTTTCTTATGGAAATATTTATCCTAAGCTATGCTAATGTACTATGCATTTACCCCAAACTCTGCCTTCAAGTGGGTTCTGCCTTTTGGCTCAGAACCTCCTTGACAAACCAGTATGTTATACTCAGATATTGTTTCTCTAATCTATGTAAATGAAACCATTTGTATGGTGATCTGCCCTTCTGCAAGATTCAAGTTCATCATTTTATGGCCCAGGATGAACCATCTGGTGCCAAGATTATCCCAAAATGCATCTTATGGGTGAGGGGCCTGATGCCATTCTGAGTTTTAAGACATTCCTTTCTTTCATTAACAGACTGGTAGTGACTATATATAGAGAAGGCAATGGCACCCCACTCCAGTACTCTTGCCTGGAAAATCCCATGGATGGAAGAGCCTGGTAGGCTGCAGTCCATGGGGTCACTAAGAGTCGGACACGACCGAGCGACTTCTTTCACTTTTCACTTTCATGCATTGGAGAAGGAAATGACAACCCACTCCAGCGTTCTTGCCTGGAGAATCCCAGGGATGGCGGAGCCTGGTGGGCTGCCATCTCTGGGGTCGCACAGGGTCAGACACGACTGAAGCGACTTAGCAGCAGCGGCAGCAGTGACTATATAATATCCAGCTGAAGACTAGCAGGGGGGTACTCTTTCTGCCCCCTTCTGATGCCTATGTCAGAAGCTTTCTCTATCTCCTGTATACTTTAATAAAAATTTATTACACAAAAGCTCTGAGTAATCAAGCCTCATCTCTGGCCCCGGATTGAATTCTTTTCTTCTGGGAGCCAAGAATCCCAGAGTCTTTGCGTGATTCAACAACAACCTTTCACCATGAAATTCTGAAAACTAGATCAAAAGCTAGGATTCTATTGAAGATTCTGTAGGACCTCAACCACCACAAAATCCTTGCCTAATTGTTGTAGATTCTGATCTTCTGATTAAAGTTATCTCTATCTCGAATACCTGTTGTACTTTTTCTGAAAAATTCCTACTCTCTCAAGTTGTAATTGAAACGCAGCGTCCTCGGTGAAGTCTTTAATGATCTAAGAAAAATGTATTATTTCCCCCTTCTATCTTGCACATGGCTTCACTGAAACATAAATGCTTTCCCATTTATTTTCCTTAGAGTCTGTAGATTCTATGGGGTCAGAGACCATTTTTTAATCCACATAACACAATGGTTCTTGAACTTCAGAACATACCAGAATCACCTGATACTCTTTAATACACAGATTGCTGAGCCCTGCCACACAGAGATTCTAATCCAGTAGGTCTAAGATGGAGCCCACGGATTTGCATTTCTAACAAGTTCACAGCTGGTATTGATACTGCGGGCCCAGACCTCAACAGGAGAACCGCTTATGTATCAGCTGACACATGAACACATGTTAAAGAAGCATCTTATTTTGTGGCCTTCGTTCCTGAGAAAAAAGTTGATGCTCAGTTCTTAGTATGAAGAATAACGAACTCTTAGCCATCAGCTATGAAACTGACTCCCACTCAGATAGACTAGAGCATCAGAAGAAATTACAAAAATATATTTGAGATTTTGTCTTTCTCTTTAATCTTCCTAATCAGTTATTTCAAATTGAGATTAGGAAGCAGAAAGGCAAACTTTTAGCTTGGATTGATAAAGGAGCTGCAGATTTCTGTACCTTCTGCTTTGAATCTTTAGGTGCTTTGATGTGTTTATACAAAACTAATTTGTTTGCCATATTTTGGTGAAGTAAACATCACATGATAGGAATTAGACTTGAATATTAATTTAATGGAAGCTAGATTTAAAGTAGTTGTCTGAGCCTACATGAAATCAAATCAATTAATTGATGTTCTTCAATAAAATAGTTCCACATTTTGTATTAAAGTTGGATTGATAAGTTTTATTTCACTGACCAAAATGACTGATGGGGTACACATCACTTTAGACCCAATAGGATGTGTCCCTCCTCAAATGTTGTGTGAAGATCGCCTATAACTTTCATTGTGTGGGGGTGCTCAGTTCTGTCCGACTCTGCGACCCCATGGACTGTAGCCTGCCAGGCTCCTCTGTCCAGTGGATTCTCCAGGCAAGCATGCTGGAGTGTGTAGCCATTTCCGCCTCCAGGGGATCTTTCCGACCCAGAGATGGAACCCACATTTCCTGCACTGCAGGCAGATTCTTTACCACTGTACCATCTGGAAAGCCCTATAACTTTCATAGTCACCATAGTTCTTTCTATTTTTTAGTGTCCTCTCCTGTTCCAGCCAGTTTTTAGGGAAGATTCTGATGTTCGTCATTTTCATTTTACTATGACTCCAAGTCCTACAGTCTCCCTTGCTTAGTTCCACATTTATCATAGCCTTAAAAATGAACACTTCTGTATCTGTCAAATACCTGTCAGTCAGTAAAGAAATGGGAAACACACACACATGCACCTGCACAAAAATATTTTATTTTCATATATTTATGAATCCCGATTCCATATCAGACCTTCCTTGAATTCTGCAAAAGCAATTGTGACAGAAGATTTATAATTAGTTGTTATCCACAAGGATTTTCCTGGTGCCACAGACAGTAAGGAATCTGCCTGCAATGCAGGAGACCTGCGTTCAGTCCTTGGGTCGGGAAGATCCCCTGGAGAAGGGCATGGCAACCCACTCCAGTATTCTTGCCTGGAGAGTGCCATGGACAGAGGAGCCTGGCGGGCTACAGTTCATGGGGTCACAAAGAGTCGGACACGACTGATCAACTGACACTCTCACTGGTCATGATAACACAAGCATGCTTGTGTCTGCTGCTGACTTCTGTGTCCTTTCACAACTAAGAGATAGAATCAGAATTAACTCCAGACTGGAAGGGACGTTTCTGGCCACCTAAGCCAAGTATACCACCCAGAGGATGGACTGGACAATGAATAAGATGAAGCAGTGCGAAAGATGAGACTCCTCTGCAAGGTGATCTGATCTACAGTCAACAGCTAATTCTAGCAATATATTTCTTTTAAGATTATAAATCTTGCCCCTCATTTAATTTTGGTTCTATCTCATGGAAATACAGTTGACATCTACACCCCAAAGACTATTTTTAAAAGATGAGTTAATGGCACCTTTGAAATTACCTTATGTGGCCTTATTATGCCTACAAGGCAAAAAGTCCTAATTGGCTTACTCATGGAAATGATAAATTTGATCTCTTATTTAAATTATATTTGGAATATTTTCTTTTGTGATTACCCCTAAAATTAATTAGGAGAAATGCATCAATCATGAAACACTTTCAAAAGAAAATCCAAAGATCAGTGTTTCCATGTGTCTTGCATCAACCCATTTCTTGGTGTGTGATGTAAATTGATACACTTTACAATCGAATGTCTAGAGCTAAAGCTTGGTGCCTTGCCAAGTGAATCCAGAATATAAGGCTCAAAAACCTATCAAGCTCAGACGAGCAAAAACATCATGTATTGCTATGAACTGAGTTTCTTATATGTCATGACAACTCTGAACTACATCAGGTTGTTTTTAACTTTAAATGGCACCAGGATGTCTCAAGCACAATAGGACTGACATGTTATAAAAAGAAACTTCTCGCTTTTGAGATCTGTGCATTGTAGGGTGTTTGGTGGCAGCACTGACCTCTAGTCCCAGCTGTCAGCAGTACTGTGTGCTCAGTCGTGTCTAGCTCTTTGCGACCCCATGGACTGTAGCCCATCAGGCTCCTCTGTCCATGGGATTCTCCAGGCAAGAATACTGGAGCGGCTTGCCATTTCCGCCTCCAGGGGATCTTCTCCTCCCAGGTGGATTCTCTACCACTGCACCACCTGGGAAAGCAGCACTCCCCCAGTTTTAATAACTGAAAATGTTTCCAAACATTGATCATTTTTGCTATTGGTGGTAAAATTACTACCACCAAAGAATGGTGGGTCCTCTTGTTTCCTTTCCTCTCAGAAAGCCTCCAGATACTTTTTGCAATATATTCTTTCTTTCCCTGGGAATCTTCCAGATGTATATATCATAATTTCTCCGGGAAGAAAGAAATAATGGTATATTCTGGTCTGCAGATTATTCCAATAGAGAAAATGCCAAAAGTTAGATTCATCTCACTGAAATAAGAACTGTGAATCTGAAATTAATCAAATTTGGTAGACCACCTTAGTCCTCGCCCTCTCCAACTATAATAAAATTAAATCACACCATGCAACTTAAGAAAATTGTTACATATATGACCTACAGAGAAGTGTACACCAACCTTAAGGAAAACAGGAAGTAACCCAAACATGGCTGGGAGAAATATTGTTGATGACATAAGCTGTCCACAGTTCAGATAGTGCCAAATAATAGGTCTCATCACAATGATATTTACTGTACAGCACATCCTACTGTCGCCACCATTATCAGACAATGAGCTGCATCTTTCTCCTGCTGTGCAGTTGTTGACATGGAGAGACTCAGTCAAGAGTAAGAATAAGAGCCTCTGATAGCAAGCATTGTGTGTCATTAAATTTTACTAAGAATTTTTCTTCTTTTATTTTATTTTATATTGGAGCAGAGTTGATTTACAATGTCGTGTTAGTTTCAGATATACAGCAAAGTGATTCAGTTATACGTATACATACATTCAGAATTTTTTCAGATTTTTTTTTTCAAAAATCTTCTTCAGATTTTTTCCCCCATATAGCTTATTACAGAATACTGAGTAGAATTTTCAAATCAAGGCTACATTACTGGCCTCAAAGTCCATCAGCTCTGGCATAAGCCATGATTTGAACAACCTCTTCTATATTTCTGTTCTTATGTCTTCTCATCGGCTTGCATTCTCGTTGGCCTCTTTTGTGTTATGTTATTTATGAAACATTAGACACATGGTGAGGATTCGTAAATGTAATATTGGAAAAGAAGATTTCCTAATGAGTATATGGGTTGGCCAAAAGGTTCGTTCTGGATGTGAATGAACCTTTTGACCAACTCAGTAATATAAGGGCTTTTCTGCTAGCTCAGACAGCAGAGAGTCTGCCTGCAGTGTGGGAGACCCAGGTTCAATCCCTGGGTCAGGAAGATCCCCTGGAGAAGGGAATGGCTACCCACTCTAATAGTCTTATCTGGAGAATTCCATGAACAGAGAAGCCTAGTGGACTTCAGTCCTACCCGGTGGTTATGACATTTGTATTTAGAGAAAAAGAAAATCAAGAGCAAACCAACAGGATATATGAGTTGGAAACCATGACCTTTCTAGCACACATTTGTTCTGTTTCTCAGGGAATCTCCTAATTTTCTCCTGTGAATCTTTCATTAGCTACATGTTCATATTTCCAGTTAGCCTAAGGATGCAAAACACTGTGTAGCTAAAAGCTATCTAACTCTCCCTCCCCAGACACGCACAAAGAAATGATAAGATTCATGGACACACACACACACACAAGAGGCACAGAAACACTCACACTCTCCCTGTTTTCGTCTCTAGGTGCTAAGGAATACTAGCAGATTCCCCTGCTCACTTCAGAGTTGGTAACTTCATCAAGTTACTACACGCCAAGCACCAAGCTCAGCATCTGGCTGCAAAGCTGTTTAATCTCTCTGGGAGTTTATTGGTTTAAATCCATGACTAACAATCATATTAAAAATATGGCAAAACCAGATGTCTTTAAATTCCAATAGTTTTTTTTTTAAGCTGGAGTATGTTTCTCTCATTTCTCAAGTCTTCTCACACTCTAGAGAAATTCAAACATATTTCTTTTCTGCTCTGCTCTATTCCTTTATGTGTTTCCATATAGATGCACCAGAGAACAAGATCTATAAGATATTGACCTGGAAAACTGTGTTTACTATGTTTGAGGCTGTTGTCTACAGCTCCATTTCAGCCTTTGAAAGGCTGACAAATGAGGTTATAATGAATGGCTATTTTACTATTTTAATCTTAATTTTTTTGAGTATTTTTTAAACCAAGATTCTCTAGATGAAGTATATTTATGAATATAGATATGAGAAGTAGAGTGACAAAGCATACTCTTAATTATCTTTGTCATACTAATATTATTTGGTTCATATCTCTCTTTAAGAGTATTAATTGAAAATAGTAACAGTTATACTCAGCAACCTTCCAACAGTGTCCTAAAAGCTTTAAAGAAATTGAATCATTCAAGATTAAACAACACTGAACAAGTTATTTTCATTTTCCTCTTTTTAAAGTTAACTGAGGCACCCAGAGATTAAGTGATTTGATTAATGTTCATAGCTGAGGAGTAAAGACTAGTATTTGAAACCAAACTTCCTAGTTGTAGAGATTTCCCACTCAACATCCATGTTATGCTGCATCTCTGCTCCCAGGTGATGGTCAGTTTGGTGAGGACAGAAACTGTTTCTGTGCATTTATGTGGGTCTGTCTCTGTGTGCAGTTAGGCGTGATCGCATTAGAGATCAAAATTATTCCAGAAATTTTACTTTATTTTGGTGGAGTCATAATACAATGTTATGTCTGAAATACTTACATTTTACAAGAACCTGCTGCATATTTGAAAACTTGATTTTCTATATCCGCATGGATCTAACCTAGTTTTTTTTTTTACCACAGAATACCATACCTTAGCCAAAACTGTTGCATTTTACTACAGTAGATCTTGTGCTCCTTAAAAGGAAAAAGATGAAGTCATTAAGCTAACTTTGTGAGCTATACTTATTTCATCCAAATACTGTGCAGTGTCAGGGAGGGTTGGTTGATTGGTCCTTCATCATTATTCCCCTTTAGAAGTTTCACTTTCCTCCTTAATTAGATTCTCCACATACCTGGCACCTTATCTCTTTGGATGAAGGATGCTACCTCTATTTCATTTACAGGGAGTGTTGTTGTTATTTAGTCACTAAGTCGTGTCTTACTCTTTTGTGACCCCATGGACTCTAGCCTGCCAGTCTCCTCTGTCCATGGGATTCTTCAGACAAGAATATTGGAATGGGTTGCCATTTTCTCCTCCAGGGAATCTTTCCCTTGCATGGACTGAACCCACATGCCCTGTGTCTCCTGCATTGCAGGCAGATTCTTTATGACTGAGCCATCTGGAAGCCCCTTTACAGAGAGTACTTCAGTGTAATTATTGATCTTGAGGATGGGGTATTGGAATCTGTTTCCCAGTGTTATTTTTCCATTTCTGGGATGATATGTTGCTAATAAAATGGAAAGTATGTTACCATGTAAGACAGCAGAGACTTAAAGTTAATATTTAGTATCTCAGTTAGCTACTTGGCTTAGAAACCAATCTGTCGCCTGATTCTATCACCAGAAACTTTTGCTCAACAAGTAAATATCTTAGCAATCTCAGTCAGTCAGTTTGGTCACTCAGTCACGTCTAACTCTTTGTAACCCCATGGACTCCAGCACGCCAGGTATCCTTGTCCATCACCAACTCCCAGAGCTTACTCAAACTCATGTCCATTGAGTTGGTGATGCCATCCAGCCATTTCATCCTCTGTCACCCCCTTCTGCTCCTGTCTTCAATATTTCCCAGCATCAGGTTCTTTTCAGATCAGTTCTTCACATCAAGTGGCCAAAACACTAGAGCTTCAGCATCAGTCTTTCCAATGAATATTCAGGGCTGATCTCCTTCAGAATGGACCGGTTGGATCTCCTTGCAGTCCAAGGGACTCTCAAGAATCATCTCCAACACCACAGTTCAAAAGCATCAATTCTTCAGTACTCAGCTTTCTTTATAGTCCAACTTTCACATCCATACATGACTACTGGAAAAACTGTAGCTTTGATTAGATGGACCTTTGTCGGTAAAGTAATGTCTCTTCTCTTTAATAAGCTGTCTAGGTTGGTCATAGCTTTTCTTCCAAGGAGCAAGTGTCTTTTAATTTCATGGCTGCAGTCACCATCTGCAGTGATTTTGAACCCCAAGAAAATAAAGTCTGATACCATTTATATTGTTTTCCCATCTATTTGCCATGAAGTGATGGGACCAGATGTCATGAACTTCATTTTCTGAATGTTGAGTTTTAAGCCAACTTTTTCACTCTCCTCTTTCACTTTCATCAAGAGTCTCTTTAGTTCTTCTTCACTTTCTGCCATAAGGGTGGTGCCATCTGCATATTTAAGGTTATTGATATTTCTCCTAGCAATCTTGATTCCAGCTTGTGCTTCAAACAGCCCAGCATTTTGCATGATGTACTCTGCATATAAGTTAAATAAGCAGAGTGACAATATAAAACCTTGACGTACTCCTTTCCTGATTTGTAACCCATCTGTTGTTCCATGTCCAGTTTTAACTGTTGCTTCTTGACCTTCATGCAGATGTCTCAGGAGGCAGGTCAGGTGGTCTGATATTTCCATCCCTTTAAGAATTTTCCACAGTTTGTTCTGATCCACCCAGTCAAAGGGGCCCATATGAATAATTCTTACAATTTTTCAAAAATCAGCAAAAGAATACAAAGACTTTAAGGGCTGCACAGTTGATTCAGTGATAAAAGTTTCACCTGCCCATGCAGGAGCCCAGGAGACACTGGTTTGATCCAGGGGTTGGAAAGATCCCCTGGAGAAGGAAATGGTGACTGACTTCAGTATACTTGCCTGGAAAATCACAGGGACAGAGGAGCCTGTTAGTCCATAGGGTTACAAAGAGTTGGACACAACTGAAGCAACTTAACATTAATGTATGCATATAGAGTTTAAGGGCTTCACAGGTGGTCCAGTTGTAAATAATATATCCGCCAATGCAGGACATCCAGGAGACGTAGTTTTGATCGTGGGTTGGGAAAATTGCCCTGGAGAGGGAAATGGCCACCAGTGACTCCAGTATTCTTACCTGGAAAATCCCATGGACAGAGGGCCTGGTGCACTACAGTCCACGGGATCGCAAAGAGTCAGACATGCAAAGGGTAGATGCAAATGGCAAAGAGTGCAGCTGCGTATGCACACACGCACAAAGAGTTTAAACATAGCTGCTTTGTCAGCTTTGTAACTTCAGACGTTCCACTAAGCCTCCTTGTGCTTCAGGTTTGCTCATTTGTAACATGAGAATGAAGAAGCCATCTTAAAGTATTTGGGATTTTATTTTCCTCCCATCATTAAAATTCAAAGGATGCTGAAATTCATTGCCTGATGATAAATGAGGCACTTAAAGAGGTAAATATAGTACCTGATTAACAACATAGTAGTATTTTGTACAGGATGAAGAGGAGTATTTGAGAGATTTAGCAAATTTCCTTCTTTCTGATTTTCCTTAGTTTTGCTATGCTTGCTGTATGAAATGAACTCTTCCAAAAAAACAAAAACAAACAAACAAAAAGAATGTCTGAAATTTCAGAGTAAAATGTGATAGGAATATGGAAGAACTTGTTAATAATCCTTAAATTTTATGCTTTCCCAGAATCTTTTTATTTTTGCTGACATCCTCTCTGTTTCCTGGCACATATTAATTAAAAGTTATAAATATTAGCAAGTTTATGATATGAAACTATATAAAGAAATAAGATCAAAAATAGACAAAAAAAAGAGAACTGATTAACTTCCATTAAACAGTATGCAATTTGAGCTCAGGAACTATAAAAATTTTTCATCCATCTCTGTATTTTTAGAATCTACCACAATATGTGGCACAAAATAGAAAATGATGA